>CM041004.1:7724504-7735888 GCA_022985145.1 Pangasius djambal
CTGTTGCTCTCTCTGGCCTGAGGGCATTGTGCCTGCAGCGAGCGAAGTGCCATCCATTAAACATGAACAGAAGCCTACAGCCTCTACAAAAGCCTCTACAATTGAGAGCTTTTTAGGTTCTAAATGTTCCCAAAAAGCCTGCTGTTGCAGCATTTCGACTTCTTGTGGCCTCAACATGTGTGATTAGCGCACACAACTCTCACCCACCAAGGTGACTTTTTATAGTGGATACTGGGCATCGTTTTTGTTCTACACACTGCAGACACATTGTTTGGGTTCTTGCTTTCTCCTACTGTCTCTTTCTCTTCACATACACACACACACACACACACATCTAGCAAAGGAGTTCACTTGGCAGCCAGTGCAGGTTCGTTTTGTAATTTATTGATAGCTCAACCCTATAAAACATTTCCACGCATCAGAATTGGAAAGCTGTTCTCGAAAGCTGTTCATCTTTGCCGAAAAAAAAGGCTTTCAATTTAGGAAAAAAAAAGACACAGACACTCAAAATAGATTCTCCCACAAACGTGCAAATAAAGTACGGAAATCAATCTCCAGCCAAAATAAAACACGACGCCCTCAGAATATGTGGGAGATTAACGATGAGCTTGAACGCAAGCTGAAATGAGCAGCGGAGATGAAGCAGTGAAATATCACTGGATGGCCTACAGAATTTAATTCAACACAAATCAAACATTTCCTGTCAATCACAATCCGGAGGAGCTTCTGAATGTTAGATAATACTTTAATCTTATTAAATATTATATCACAGTGCTGTTGAATTCGCATTTCCGTTTGGTCAGAAGGTGTTGGTTAATTTTCTATAACAGCAGCTTTGACACTAGTGCAGCTGCAAATCACAGGTTTATATCATTCACTCATTCTAATATGTTATTGTTTCCGTAGTAACAACTTACACGGGGACTTTTCTGTAAGGAGCCTTTTATTTGGCATTTTTGGAAGGAGTCTCCAGTTTCAGCATACTGAGACAGAGAGAAACACTGACAGAGATAACAGTGACAGAGACACAGTAACACAGAAGAGAGACATAAACACAGATTCAGTTAAACTTTGATAGAGATGGACATACAGACACGTGCAGAGATACAGAGACGAAGTAAAAGAGAGAAAGACACAGACAGACTCAGACACACAGATACAGCAACAGCAATTGCAGCATATTTCAATCCACATGCCTGACAGGCAGAGACACTGAGGCAGACTGACAAAGACAGTCACTGACAGACACAGATAGAAAAATGCACAGTTACAGACACGAACAGAGATAGGTGGAGTTAGACACAATGAATAGATGGAAAAGAGAAAAGAGAGAGATTCACTGACAGAGATACTGCAAGAGAGAGACTGACAGAGATACTGCGAGAGAGACTGACAGAGATACTGCGAGAGAGACTGACAGACAGAGGCTGCTAGAGAGACTATTAGAGAGAGTCTGATAGAAACTGCTAGAGAGAGACTGACGGAAAGACACTGACAGAGCGACTGACAGAGGCTGCTAGAGAGAGAGGTTCACAGACAGAGAGAAAAGAGAGAGATTCACAGTCAGAGGCTGTTAGAGAGAGAGATTCACAGTCAGAGGCTGTTAGAGAGAGAAGTTCACAGACAGAGACTGCTAGAGAGAGAAGTTCACAGACAGAGGCTGCTAGAGAGAGAGATTCACAGACAGAGGCTGCTAGAGAGAGAGGTTCACAGACAGAGGCTGCTAGAGAGAGAGGTTCACAGACAGAGACTGTTAGAGAGAGAGTGACCGAAAGACACTGACAGACTGACTGACAGAGACTGCTAGAGAGTCAGACAGAGACTGTTAGAGAGAGACTGACAGACAGAACCTGACAAAGAGTGATTGACAGACATACAGATATTCTGGCTCCCGTTTATCCCATCAGACCCCTGGGTCTAATTAGGCCTTGTGTCTCTCTGTCTTCCCTCTCAGCCTCTCCACTAAGGAGATCGAGACCCGTAGTGAGTCCTTGAGCCTTTTCCAGACCCTGAAGACTGAACCCCAGGCCTTCTACACACACATGAGCAAGTACGTGTACCCAGGCATTGCAGGCGTGGACCTGCAGCGTCTGCTCTACTACTACACGCTACTGGAGAGCTGCTCGTGCACCGACTACCTTCCTTCATCCACCATGACACCTGACACACACGTCAAACTGCTGAAGAAGTTGAAGGCTGTGGCCAACGGTGAGTTTGAACAGCACTGATCTTACATTCTGTTCATCCTGACTGCTGAATAATTTTAACTGCATCATTGCTGTGTGTAAACGACTTTGTAAACTGCTTTGGACAAACAGGAACCCTAAACCTTCTACTGCTTAAGTTCTCTGTGACACATCTAATTTATCCGTAATTATCAAGAACAGCCGTGAGACAGAAAGGTAAACCTTATGCTTATTTGAATTCTCCTTGAGTGTTTGGCTTTGGTCACCAGCCGTCAGTGATGGAAAGAGTCCAAAACACACTGGCTTGAATGAAAGTAGTAATAATTCACTTGAGTAAAACTAGTGATCAAGAATATTACTCAAGCAAGAGTAAATACGTCATCTGGTGAAAAAGATTCTTGAGGAATTGCTTTAGAAATGACGTTTTCGTTTGTCTTCATCAGACACAACTTTTCTGAAAAATGCTCATGTTAATTCTAGCTACAAGGTTAGCTATCTAACAAAGACTGCTAGAGAGAGTGTGAGAGAGACTGTTATCCTATAGGCAGCAGCACTCAACACAACAGGCAATCATTGACCAACATCAGACTAACAATAATGGCTACATACATATATATATATATATATATATATATATATATATATGGTACTATACCAAATATTGAACTTTAAAATATCTACCTGTCTATATTGTTGCAAAGTCTAGACATCTTTGCTTTTTCTCATGTCGGTGCTAAACGCATCATTTCCTAGTGGAAGCGTATATGCTTTGTCTACTCCCATAACACCTCTAACTCTTTATTCTTTTCAAATGCAAATTAAAGAAAACCCACATAATTATAACTCTATCTAAACAACAACAACAAAAAAAACAATAAGTTCTAGATGAACATCACTTTGGGAGGCACCTTTCATGAAACTTTTCTGTTTTAAAACCACATCTTTGACCATTTGCTAATCTACCGCTAGTGGCAACTCACTATTTATTTCAATTGTAAATCAAATCGCTGTATATAACGAAAGACAGAACAATATGTTCTAGATGAACAGCACCTTGTAAGACGAGCAAACCTGCAAGTTCAGTACCTGCTAAAACAAACACGTAAACCAGAGACGTGACTCATAATTACAGCCTCCTCTTTGCCAACACTGATTTTCTGAGGCATTAAAAACAATAATAAAAGAAGCTAATTGCTCTGCAAGTGCGTGTTCGTTGTTCTTTTCCGGCGCTTGAAGAAGAGAAAATTAAAAGGGAAACAGCGGAAATTGAAAGAGGGTGTACAGATAAGAACTAAATGATCTAATTAGTTGCATTCTCTCGCTCTCTCTGGAGGCAGTGCTCTCGTGTGTTCTTTTCACCCCGAACAGTCACGGTGAACTCAGGAAGTGGAACTGGAGAAAAAAGCCCTCGCTCTGTTTCAAAATGGCACCAGGGTCACTTTTCTTGCGTGTGGAATCGAGCACTGTGAAGGATGGAACAGTGTTTGGGATTCATCTTGTACCCAAGTGTAATTTCATTGCATAAATATTGCATAAAGTCCATTACAGGTGATCCAGCAGCTCCAAAATGATAGTTTTGTCATTTAAGGTCCAAAATGATTGGTTTTCAAAACATCACATTCAATCTCTCCACTTAAACAACTGATTTCACTAGAAAAGTGACAGACGGTTTCCACCCCAGCCAACTAAAACTCTTACGTATAATCAGAATAGTTGTACGTGATTTGTAGCTACTACTACTAAAGTACAGCTACACATTATAGAACAAGGTTTTCAAATTTAGTTGAATGATTTACCATTTTAAAAAAAAATCGCAATAATCGATTTAATCATCCAGAACCTCTAGCCTAAAAAAGAAAGGAAAACAAGCAATTCCACCATTACAGGTTTAAGGAGAGTATGGGCGGGGCTAATAATAATATCAGCATGCAGTCGGGAGCTGCTTGCTGGCAGTGGCAATTGTGGAAACTCAGCTAGACAGTGGATTTTTAGATGATTAAAAAAATAATAATAATAATAAAACATAATAAAGTCTGGAACAGTTTGAATTTGCTAAGAAGTCAAGACTTGGCCTTAGAGGGCTCTTATGTCAGGAAAATGACAATGTCCAACCAGTGAAATTCTTCAGTTGTCTGGCATTGTACCATGGCTATTTACTAGTGTTTTAAAAGGCTGCGAGTATGTTTTATTTCCTCAGAACTGAAATGACACCTCGATGTGGTTTTATTTAGCTAAGTATCTCACTTTCTTGCGTGTTACCGATGTGTAATTACTGCAGTGGTTACATCTCAGAGGGCATTTTGTCACTTTTATGTTTAGCCGTTTTCCTGGTATTGGTTACAGGAACAAGTATTTTCTGTGGCCATGCTATGAAATATTGACCATTTTTCATAATGTATGTCATTAAAAAAGCTAACTAAAGTACAACTCTTAAAAACTTAGCATGTGGCACAAACTGTGACATAAGCCACAACGTATAAATCCGTGAAATAAAAATGAGCTGCATTTACAGACTCCGAGCTTTGCCGTGGTCGCTGTAAATCCATAAGCAATCAGGCTACACATGTCGGGTGAGAGACTGCTTTACTCGATGTTTAGTTAAGTAAAATTACTGTTTGATTTGCACAGGTATGAGATTCTCCTTAAAACAAAAAAAGGCTTATATTGCCTAAGATGAATGGGAGCTTTTAGGGGCAGTTAGCATTATGGAAATGAGACCCTGCTAATTGAGCCTTGCTAGCTTTCATTCATCATTATCAAGGTTATCGTTCTTCGAGGAAGCGGTACTTCACCATATAAAATATTTCATGCTGACTCGCTCAAAATGAGTTATATTAAAGCCTGTAGTGTTAGGTGAGGGCATTGAGTAATTGAATCATACTTTTTCTGAATGAAAAACCCTTTCAGAACTCAAGAGCTTGAATTTTTTTTCCCATAAATCCTCTGAACACAAGCTAATGCTGCTTTTAATCATTTTGTCCAGTTTGCACTGATGAATTTGTTGCTGCATTTTCCATCCAGCAAACCTATATAGTGATATTGGCATCACTATAGGACATTGCGTACCTGTTTTTTTTTTTTTTCCACCGATAGGTTGATGGAAATGTAAAGGTTTAAATGTAAAGGCACTACAGAGGATGGAAGGTAAATCAGTCAGGGCTTGGATAGATATTAATTATAAGACCACAGCAATTTGTTTGCACTGCTGAGTTCAGTCTTATGAGTCATGCTTGATAGCTTTTTTTTTTTTTTTTCTTTCCCCACTGTGTTTTCTGTACATGCAGTCCTGTGTAAGATAATTTACAGACAACAGCCGGTGTTAGTCATGCAGCTCAGACGGCACTGTTGCACAGGGTCACCCTACATCCATGCACCTAAACCTATTATGCAGGTAATTCTCTTGAGTGCATCATTAGTGCTGTTTTCTAGGGTCATTCGTTTTCTGGGTCCTTCACCATCAGACCTCTTCAACAAAAGTGACCAGGCCATGGCTGATCAGACCACGGTGTGTGTTCAAGTAGCATTACCCTGCGTTCACACTAGCGAGTGACAAAGCGGCGCGTTCCTTTGCCGCTGCGTCTTCCTTTAATGCTGTGAAACGCTTCTTTAGAGCCAGCATTAAGTGAGGAATAAGTGACCGATCTGGTGTGTCTCAAGATGCAGTGTGCTGTATACTCCCTAGTGTGCTGTGTACTGACACCAACTTCCTTATGACACGCTACTGTTTTTCCAACACAGCACCAGTGGTGTGCAAGAAATTTCTGCCCGAGAGTCGCTGAGAAACTTTGCTTTGAATAGAAAAATCCTTGTGTGATGTGCTTGTTTTTGAAGCCTATCACTCAACGAAGCATGCCGGAATTGCCGGAATTGAAATTAATTAACAAATGAAGCAGAGGTGTCTTGATGTTTAATCATATTGAACCACTTTGAGCATTGCTGTTTACCAGCATTACAAAATAATACTTTAAAAAAAAAAAAAGACCTGAGTATGCTTTATTTGTTCATGACTGAAATAGCAACTTCCTGTGGATTTATTACATATCAGTATGTGAGTACATTAATACAATCGTTTCTATGGTTACATCTCAGAGGACATTGTACAATGACGTGTATGTTAATGATTAGTTTTTAATTAAAAAAATTCTTTTCCCCTATTTTTTTCCATACTGCAGTTTAGAAGTTCAATAAAAAATAACGCTAACTAAAGTGCAGCTATCAAAAATTAACATACGTAATAAACTGTTCCTCAAAATTCTGGCAGCTGTCATGATATTGGTAACATGTAGGCTTGTGCAATATTCCCTGCTCACGATGTACCATTTTGAAAAAAAAATAAAAAATTGCAACAAGCAATTTAAACATTCTGAACCGATAGCCTAAAAAAAAAAAAAAAAACACAGGAAAGCAAGAAGGTATAAGGAGGGGTGTAGTAATATCAGCTGTGCAGTCGGGAGCTGCTTGCTGGCAGTGGCAATTGCAAAAACTCAGCTTGATAGTGGATTTTAGGTGATTATGCAGTAATGTGCAGAAAAATACAATAACAAACAATATATGTGTTTACAAATCAGTTGTCTAGTGTCCACATGACTGACCTATTTTTCATGACTGACATTTTTTTTCCCTGTATACACTTCATGTCATATCGGACAGGTCTGGACTATAAGAAGCTGACGGATGAAGACTCGGATCCCCTTAAAGCTCTGGAGCCGGTGCTGAGCAGCCAGAATGTTCTGTCTATCTCTAAACTGGCGTCTCGGATTCCTCCGAAGGGAGGCGGTGCTCTCACGCCCAGCGCTGTGCATGCTACATGGCTTCCCAAGCTCTTCTGGCAAGGCGATGCCCACATCCTCAAGAAGTCTCCTCAGTCAGATCAGGACTTCCTCCGTGCCTACGACACCTGTGCCAAATACCTCGACCGACTAATGCCCTTAGATGCGATTTACTTCCTGGATTCCATCACCTTTTCCCTGGAAGCGACCAATCAGGTGAGCGCTATTGGAGCCGTCGCTGAGATTTCAGTGTTTTTGCGGTTTGTTAATCCAATTCCTTGATTTTTTTTTTTTTTCTTTATTAATCCATCTCAGCGGGAACTTCAAAGAAAGTTCTCACACACACACACACACATATATGTTGTTACATGTACTCGTCATGGATAGTAAGGAGATGGTATGTTTGATGTCATGTATGTATATGTAATGTTCTGTGAAGAGTTAATATATTGCGTGCTTGTGTGTGTGCCATGTGTGTTTGCTCTTGTGTGTGTGTGTGTGTGTGTGTGTGTGTGTGTGTGTGTGTGCCTGTGCACGTGCATGTACGTATGTGTGTAGCTCTCTGTTGAGGTCAGAGCAGAGATCACCAGACGGGCTCTAAAGGCCCTGAAGATCATCAGTGAAAAGAGCAGAAAAAGGGGTGGAGATAATGGGGCTGATGACCACGCCTTTGATTTTAGCCACGCCCTCAATCACCTGCAGCAGTCTCTCAACCATCTGGAGTCTCTCAGCCAGCCTTTCCCACTGTCACTCAGAAACAGCCAGGAGGTATCTCTGTCTGACATTCTCTCTCTCTCTCTCACACACACACACACACACACACACACAGAATATATCTACTGTCCTACTAGGTAAGTCATTCTTATAATAACTGTCCAGACACACAAAATGGAATGCTGCCACCAGCAGTAATCTCTCTCTCTCTCTCTCTCTCTCTTTTCCTCTCTGCATCTCTCTTGCACTCATGCTTCCTTTCCTCGATCTCTCCCTGTCCTTAGTGTTGAGGCGTTTAGATTTGATTGGCAGGTATGTAGCTGCAGGGGAGAGGAGCAGGTGGACTATGGCTGTCTCTGCTAGTTTAAGCACACACACACACACACACACACACACACACACACACACCTGTTTTTATGGAAATGCTCAGGCTGTGTGCGTGTGTGTGTGTGTGTGTGCGCGCATGTGTGCGTGTGTGTGTTTGGTTTGAGATGGAAGTGGGGGATACAAGAGATTTTCCCATATACACCGTCATAATAAATGTATTATTCATCATGAATTTAGAGTGTGTACCCTGACTGCAAGATTTTATAATTTATTATACATTTTATAATATATAATATAAAAATATATCATTTTTATAATTAAAATTACTCATGCATCACATGACATTTGTATATAAATAAGTAAAGAAAACCTTGTTTTTAACAATATTAAGACACGGACACAAATAATAATTTTTGAATGTTTCTCCTCATAAAATGCTGAACATTATTTGTTTGTTTTTTGCCTGAAAAGGAAGAAAATGTTGAAATTAATTAATGAGGTTAAGACATAAAAAAGCGACGTGCATGCGGTCATTAAAGCACTTTTCTCCTCTGTCTCAGAGTACCTGAAACATGCAGGACCCACGTTTTCTCCTCATCTAACTGCTCTTCTCTTCTCACACACTTCTATCCTCATCCACCTTTAGGAGCGCCTGCAAGACTACGGTAGAGCCTTTGACCTCTCCAGGTCAGAGGAGGTCAAAGTTCACCAGCTGGCCGTTACTATGGCACTGGATGGACAGCCATTAGAGCAAATTGAGAAGTTGCTGTCAGTCGCCGTGGGGACGAGCAGCCTATCAGTGCACGGCGTGGTGCAGGACGCGGTGGTGCGGATCATCTCCGCACTCAGGTGCTTGTTTCACTCGATCATTTTCACTCGTGTGACTATTTATACCCCTCTTTTCTCAGGTTCCCTCTCTTTCATGCCCTTTCATTCTCGTTTCCCACTAACTCTCTAGTGTACTGTCTCTCTTTATCTCATCACGTCTCTCGCTTTTGTTCTGCCTCTCTTTTCCCCAAGCGCTTTTTACTTCTGTGCCATCTCTCTCTCTCTCTCTCTCTCTCTCTCTTTCACATCATACTCTTAATGTCCTGTCCTTCTATTAACCTGTGTCAGGGAGGACCTGTTTTAGCCTGATTGAGTTAAACACAGCTTCAACCTCTGCCTTGGCTTCACGAGAGCTCCACCACTCTTTTTTTCTTCCTTGCCTTTTTTCTTCACCTTCTCTTTCCCTCCCACGCGTTCCAGGGTCGTGGCCTCCTTCACTGGCTGCCAACTCTGTTTAGGAGCAGCTGTAAAACACACTCTCAGCTCCGAAGCATGGCGCCATCGTGCCTCTGCTCCTCTTGTCTTTCATGTGCTAGCTTTTAAATAGAAAGCTCCGCAGCTAGCGCCCATACAGCAGCAGTAAAATGACTGAAAGGAAATGAGAACGTGGAACATGAACAAATGTTTGGAAATAGGAGCACAGTTATGAAATAAGGCTGATGAATGATGACTAATAAGCACAAACTAAACAGCCTTGTAATATTTAGAGATGATTTTATAAATGATGTGCAGAGAAGAGAGCCAGTTTAATGATTATTTTTCCACGCGTTACTTGATTCCAGACCTCACTGAGACTCCTGGAAGAGTTAATTTAAGCGTACCGTGATGTAGTATGCGTAATTGTGCGTGAATGTTTGTAAAATGTTTGTTATAGGTGTCAGAGAACTGTTTGAAATATGACATGAACGCAACGTGTGTAGACATGAGTGTGCGTTCTGCTTTACTTCTGTTTATGTGAAGGGAAACCTGCTCTTTTTTTCCCACCAACATTATTGTGGTAATACGTTTTAAGAGATATGGAGACAATAAAAATACAGCTGTAAGCAGCGATTAAGGGGCCAAGCACTTTCTGGCCCCACCCCTTGGCGACGGAGGAAGACCAGAAGCCTTTGGGACTGTAGGTGCTTGTTTCCAAGGAGATGTACTAAATTTGAAACATATATGTGGACTGGCAAAGAAAATGCAGTTTTGTTTACTATGTCCCCTGTGGATGCGCCTGACACTAGCAGCGATTTTAGGATGTGGAACTACTGTGTACTGTAGAACTTTTTTTTTAAGCCTGGTATATTGTGGACTGACTGGAATTTTTGGACTAATTCTGAAGGAATGTTTTCCTTCTATTCTAGGATTTTGATGATGGTGGCAGAGTCATTACTTATAATTTGTATCAGAAATGTTCTGTTAGGTTTACTTTAAGGGTTTATGCCAGAGACGCATGCCTGTCTCGCAAATTCCACATGGCCTGAAATCTTTCACCATAGTCAGTGGCTTTCTGTTGGAAACCTGCTGCCTTTCCCCAGCCCATTTCAGATGAAGAGCTATCCCGAACATGCCATCCTTCAGGTAACCTTCAGTGATGCTCTTGCAGTGTGCTCAGCCCTTTCTGTTTCACCTATCATACTTGTCTTGCATTAATCATTGCTGCGGTGACCTGAGCACTTCTGGATGCAGGTAATAAATAGTCTTTAGACGAGGGGGTTTATGCCTTCTCCTTTTTGAATGAGATGGCTCTGAGGACCGTTGATCATTTTTACTAGGTCAGCTGGCTCATACAGAGAAACCTTCTGATTAGTATAGCCATCCCAGGCCCGTCTCTGAAGTTTGACCCATTTCGTTTTCACAGGAGCCGCTATCAGGAGGCTGTCGCTATCGATTATTTTAATATTCCTTCGATTAATAATTAAGTAGTTGATATCATATTGAGCCTTAAAACCTACTTTTACAGATCATTATCATTTGTTTTTTTTCCCCCTAGATAACTGCTACATATAAGGGCGTCACATTCATTCAAACCATAGTCACAGTCATAGTCAGTAGTTTAACGCTGGTCAACCGAACATAATTATAAATTCACGCAGCGCTTAAATGATCATTTAGTCAAAAACAATAATGTTTCCGTTTCGTTTTCTTCACCCTCCATTATCTTCCATCCTCTACACGCCTGCATGCAGGAGCATTTATAAACACACCTGAACACTAAACATGTTGTAATGGAGTAAACGTGCATTTCTCTTTACTAATTTACTGCTCTTCTCTTGCCTGGACCCTCTTGCACGTCGCTTTCATGAACCTGAACGCTTTTCCTCGTGGTTTGTTGCTTGTTTGTTTATTGATTAGATGAAATTTTCATTGAGGATTTTTTTTATAATAGAGTAGTCGATTATAATCGCGTGTTTGTGACGGCCCTAGAGCCGACAGTACAGTACAATACAGTACAGTGTGCTCCAAGATCAAGTGTCTGGAGATAATAATCCAATCAGCACGAGTCTCTCTCCTGCAATGCATCTTTCTTTTTTTTTTTTTTTTTTCCTTCTCGATATGTTCAGTGGTGCCACAGCAG
>CM041004.1:7744198-7774013 GCA_022985145.1 Pangasius djambal
CACCTATCCCTATCTTCTGCATCCTCAACACTTGCACCCACTAGCTTCATATCCTCATTTATTACCTCCATATACCTCCTCTTTGGCCTTCCTCTTCGCCTCCTGCCTGGCAGCTCCATGTCCAACATTCTCCTACCAATATACTCACTCTCCCTCCTCTGAACATGTCCAAACCATCTTAATCTGGCCTCCCTAACTTCGTCCCCCAAACGTCCAACATGAGCCGTCCCTCTGATGTACTCGTTCCTAATCCTGTCCAACCTCGTCACTCCCAAATAGAACCTCAACATCTTCAGCTCTGCTACCTCTAGCTCTGACTCCTGTCTCTTCCTCAGTGCCACTGTCTCTAAACCATACAGCATGTCCGCTCTCACCACTGTCTCGTACACCTTCCCCTTGATTCTCGCTGATATTTTTCTATCACACAGACCTCCCGACACCTTTCTCCACCCATTCCTGAAGCCTGAAAACATGCCAGATAAAACACCAAGACATTAGCATCCTGAGTAACTTTTAAATAGAGACAGAGCTTTCACTTTTATTCTAAATAAAATCTCGCAATCCATCTGTGTTTTCCTGACACATGGCTGACGTATTTAAATAATGGAAGGTTAATTTTCCTGCGTGTCTCACACGCTTGGCAGTTGTTCCTCCAGTACAAAATGGTGCCACTTCAGTAAGAAAAAAAAAATCATTTAAAAAATGATCCGGTTAAGTCAGGTTTTTCCTCATTGTACTGGCAATAATATATGTATCGTTGAGTTTTATCTATGTGATTAGAGGGTTGTTCATTTTTTTGTTGTTTTTAGCTCCTTTAAGCCTTTTTTTGTTTGTTTCCTCTAATCACGCTGTTGTTTGGACGCCCTAATCGACTGGCTTTTTACTATTCTATCAACTCTCTGATCATTTGACTGGATTTTTGCCAACTAAACTATTTTTTAACAGTTTTCTTCGACTGCTCATCTCTATCGAGCTCTTATTCCAATCACTGATGCTGTTCGTGGTCGCTCACCCCGATCTCCTCTATCAGAAGGTCAGCTATCGATATAACAGTGTAAGAAAGAGCTCATAAATCACACAGTCTTTCTGGCGCAACTTCAACCACCTTGGCCCTAACTCAGTCACTCTTACGCACACAATCTCATGCACGCGAGTGGCATTTAAATCGTGGCCTTTTCAGGCACACGGACAGCGGGTTTTTGTAGCTTAAATGTGCTCATTTGTCTTTAGTGTCGCTATGACGATTTGCCAAGTTGTTTTCATCTTTATTGGGCAAATGAGGGACTTCCTGTCTATCTGAGTGGAAAATCGCAATTTGGCTGTGGCTTCTGTCTGACTTATTCACTGAAGGTGTTGCTGGTGTAATCAGTCTGAGTAAACAGCAACTAAATGGTGTGTGTGTGTGTGTGTGTGTGTGTGTGTGTGTGTGTGTGTGTGTATGTGTGTGCGTGTGTGTGTGTGTGTGTGTGTGTGCTGGGGTGACTGTTGGGATTAGACATCAAGCATTGTAGTTGCCATGGTCCCCTGACTTCATAATCTGAGCCCGTTTGTCATTTTAGGAAGCTGTCAGGGTGTAAACACCATGCTGTGTGTGTCTGTGTGTGTGTCTGTGTGTGTTTAACCACAGATAAGATCAATGGCTTTGGCTAACGTGGTCATTAAAACAACGTCCCCTGTTCCCCCTTTGGACACTGGCTTTAATATGGCCACTTAGTGAGGTACCCTTTATGCCTTTACACCATGTGTGCGTGTGTGTGTGTTCACGTGTGTGTGTGTGTGTGTGTGTGTGTGTGTGTGTGTGTGTGTGCACGCTCACTGCTTGACTGCTCAGTGATCACAGAGCAGTTGATTGCTCCTAGTGGCAATCTTCATTGTCATTGTGTTTGTTTGTTATTGCCTGTGCTGTGTGTCCTTGATTTAATAGCTTACTAGCGAACCGGAGGTTGTGTTCAGTCACCTGTTTTGTGTGCAGCTTGTTTATTGTGTGTATCAGAGAAAAAGGCAGTGTAGTTCCTTTAGCGCGCGCACACACACACACACACGCACACTGAGAGTCTGCATGTATATCTGGCTCCTTTCCTTTCCCCTCTGACACTCCGTCTCCCACTCTTCCCCATATGTCACCAGTGGCCATTTCCCTGTCCTCTGCTCCAAGCTGACTCTCTCTACTGCTCTTTAATGCTTTCTGCCATTTAAGGCACTTTCTTCCAACAGAAAACATGAAGTTAGGGTTCTAAATCATCCATCATGTTCACACTGTGCTATTTTTTAGAGCTCGACTATGTATTGTGCTCAGTTTAACCCAAGAAAACTGCTTTTTGTATAAAATATTTTGTCCGTTTATAATTCAATTTTGATTGCGTTACTAAATTGTCAGTAAAAGGAAAGGAAAACTAGTCTGCAAAATGGCAGAGATGGACGGATGGGTGGAATTAATTGAATGGATAGATGGACAGATGGATGGATAATTAAAAGGATGGGTGGATAGGAGGGGTGGTTGTTAGGGTGGGTGGATCAATTAATTAATTGGATGGATGGATGAACAAATGGCTGGCTGGATGGAATTAATTAATTGCATAATTGGAGAGATGGGTGTATGGATGGATACTAATTGAAAGGATGGGTGGATTGATGGAGTTAAATAATAGGATGAGTAGGAGGATGGATGAATGAAATAAATTAATTGGGTGGATGGATGGATGAATGGATGGATGGACAGACAAGTGGCTGGATGAATGCAGTTAATTGCAAAATTGGAGAGATGGACAGATGGGTGGAATTAATGAATAGGTTGGATGGGTGGGTGGATGGATGGGAATTACTTGAAGGGATGGATTGATAATTAAATGGATGGGTGCGCTGGTTGGGTTAAATAATTGGATGGAATTAATGAACTAATTGAATGGATTGATGAAAGAAATAGATGGATGCAATGGAGCAAATGAATAAATGAGCAAGTAAGTGAATGAACGAATGAACAGACGGACGAATGAATGAGTGAGTGAAGGATTTGTGTTCTGGTTTATGAAAGAGTGAGGCAGCAGAGGGGAAATAATCAGACCAGTAAAATGCTGTGTCTTTCTGCAGCTCCGTCTGTCCGTCGCCCGTCTAGCTTCTCAGGAATTATAACTTCATTTGTATCAAAGCACGTCTTATCACCACGCTCCTGTCCCATAGGTGTGTGCGCGTCTCGCCTCTATCTCGTCTTTCTCCGTGTTCCCTCGCTACAGGATTTCAGCCCTCGCCACCCGCTTATCTCACACGGCGTATTTTCTCACGCGCCGTCTCCTGGAACTCTCGTCCATTTGCTATATTAAAGAATTAAATGCTGTTGTCTCCACCCCTCTTTATGATTTATCTGGGGGGGAAAAAAAAAACAGATGTACAGGAATTCTGCGGGAGCATGAAGTCCAAACCATAAAGAATCAACAGAAAAGTCATGTGAAAAGACGTTTTGCCGTGACAGTGGCAGTGTCCAGAGCTGAGCCGGAGAAGAGCTATAACAAACGTGTCGAGAGCAATGGGGAACGATTGGCCAAGCAATTTAACAGAGGTGTAGAAGGATTGGTGGTGAATATTGAATGAAAGGATCCAAAAGCTGCTCTGAGGATGTGAAATAGGCTAGAGGCGAGGGCGAGCATACAGATTACTAGAAAATATTTATACTGCACACAGAAACTAAAAAAAAGCTTTTTAAAAACGTATTTTAGACTGAAAAAAGGCGTATATGGAGCACTCTATTCAGGCACTCGTAGCACCAATGACTCGTGCTCTTGTATGTAGAACAGCGTAGAGTAACGTATGGCCTTACGGTAACGGTTTCACCAAACACATGCTTTCATGCACAGTGTCACACTTACAGTCAATTTAAAGCCGTTTTTAGGAAAATATAAAATGTAAATCGCTTCCAAATCACTTGAGAGGTGCTCTCTGGACTTGGCCATTCCCACTGCAGCATGTCTCAGGTGTGTCTTTGCAAACCTTCTACACAAAATCTCAAAAGAAGTAGAAAGAAATATAATAATGAAGTACTAATATATCATAACTAATGTTAAATTCACATATTATATTCATATACATTATTCAATATATTATAGTCATAAATTCAAGCATATTTATTTTTGCTTGGTTTAGATTTGTCTTGGGCATCCATGACATAGTGAGACAGGTCGGATTGTCAGAATCTCTCTCTCTCTCTCTCTCTCTCTCTCTTTCTCTCACACACACACACACACACACACACACACACACACACACACACACACAGTATGGTCCTGAAATGTTTTTTTCTAGTAAAGTGGTGCATTGCAAATGACAGAGAACTCTCTAATGCAAGAAAAATGGATTTAAAAGAAAAGACGTGTGAAGCAGACAGATCTTTCGTCTCGATCTTGATCTCTTTAACGTGGACGTGCTGACTAAAGCTCACTGTTCAGTTGTGCTGCAGTGACGTCACGGTCGGTTACATCCAGACAATGACTTGAATTATTGATTCTTTTACATCGATGTCCCTGTCACATGTGCGTTCTTCATTAATCACTTCGGTTTCCTGAGGTTTTTATTTCTTTAGGAAATTATTTCCCTAAACTATCACTCCCTCCCTCTTGCTCTCTCTGTCTCTGTCTCTCTCTTCCTCCCCCATTTCGCTGGAGGTTAGTGGAATAGGCGAGCGGTCAGTATGGGCCAGCAGTGCGAGAACAGCTGTGTGCCGCATGGTTTTTAATGACATTCTGTAACGGTTTTGCACTCTACTGGACCGTACTGCGTGTTAGCCTGCAAGCTAAACCTACAAAAACAGTTTTCCATTCTTAGAGTGGATGTATAGGTCATTTCACTGTGCTGTTATTTCAGCGTTCTTCATCACTGAGCCTCTGTTCAGATTGTGTGTATCAGACGAATGTGAAAGAAAAAGTCGGCGCAGGAGCAGGGCGTGCATGTCGGTGGTGTGTAAAAGCCATTTCACACTTGGAGTCATTTTTAGTCTCTTTTCCCATAGAATAAATGCACGTCAGCGTTAATCGGCATTTTAATCTGTAGATGTTTGGTGATTCACTGTATGGCCAAAAGTCTGTGGACACCTGGCCATCACATCCATTACGCAATATGTGCTTGTTGAACGTCTCATTCCAGATTTATTCCCCTGTGCTGTTATAATAAGCTCCACTCTTCTGGGAAGGCTTTCCACTAGATGTTGGAGCGCGGCTGTGGGGATTTGTGTTCATTCAGCTACAAGAGCATTAGTGAGATCAGGCGCTGATGTTGGGATGTCGAGGATGTCTGGGGTGCAGTCGGTGTTCCAGTTCATCCCAAAGGTGTTCAGTGGGGTTGAGGTCACAGCTCTGTGCAGGACACTCGAGTTCCTCCACTCCAGCCTTCACACACCATGTCTTCATGGAGCTCGCTTTGTGCACAGGGGCGTCGTCATGCTGGAGCAGGTTTGGGCCTCTTGGTTCCAATTCCAATACAATTGTGTGCTTCCAACTTTGTGACAACCACATATGGATGTGAGTGATGGTCAAATGGTCAAATGTCCACAAACTTATGACCAAAATATGACCATATTGTGTCGGCAAAGGATGGAGGGACTTGTGTTTTACGTGTGTGAGTCACACAACACACGTAAAACACAAGTCCCTCCATCCTTCGCCGTTATTGTTTGTGCTGTTATTGGAGAATAATCAACGTCAGTGTGGTAACAGTAGCTCTGCTTCACATCACCCCATCGTTGATTATTTTCCTGTAACAGCATACCCGTTGTGTTTTATTATTCTTTACTTATTGCAGGTAAATTGTGCGATTGGCGAGTGGCCATCACGTTGCTCATCATCTTAAAAAACCTAATCTAAGATTCGTTCTTTGATAGTCGTGTTTGTGTTAGTGATTTACTGTATGTAGGTGTACTGTGTACAGGTGTACCTGAATATGAATACGTTATTTGGATTGAACATATAATGTGTTCTAAATAAAAGAAAAAAATATAGGCAGAAGGTTCAGGTTCTGGTTCATGTTGTGGTGTTAAAAGGCCCTTTCTGAGTCCGTGTCTGAATGATGTCTGTTCAGAAAATGGCAACGGAATTCTCTTGAGTGCTTCACTACCTTGAGCACTGATCTTTGAATATTAATGACATGACCTTCCCAATTCATGCTTAATGAACGTGAGTGACTGGGGGTCTCGACACAAGTGCCATTTATTATTCACATATTGAAGTATTTACTGCTGTTTTAATGCATGCGTAGTCAGACGGGAGTGTGTGAGGAACGTGCCAGAGGTAAACTATCCCTCTGACCCAACAGTTACACCAGCTTACACAGTTTATGCCTCAGGGACATGTTAAAGTTTTTAAAGCGATGAACTTCCCTGTAAACACTCACCACGTACAGTACAGGTTCAGTAAATGCTAATAAAAATGAATAGCGCTGGGTTGATATACAACTTAAATATTAAATATTCCTATAAACTATAAAATGTTTTTTTTTTTAAAAAAAAAAAAAAGAGGTGTCATTCATTAATAAATAAAAATTGTAAATTGTTGGCAAATAGGAAAATACTTCCACTGCACTATAAATGCAGACGAGTACTGTATATATAAGGCACCTCACTAGCCATGGACTCGTAAAACAATTTTAAAAATAATGATTTAAACAACTAGAGCTTTCTATACCGTTCTAATTGAAAGGGTTCTACCTGAAAATATTGTCAGGTTAAACATAAAACCTTTAAGACTCGGATATTCCTCAGACAGGTTTGTGGGAGTGGCATTTCCCCCGCTGTGTTTCAATCCTTTATCCAGCGGAAAAGAACAGTTTTGCTTTGTTTAATGCTGCAGTCCATCGTACTCCGAACTCGGAAAGTCGGTTTTCCCAAGTTCCGATCTAAAAAGTGTTGTAGAGTTGTACAGAGAGAAGAATTGTAGTGGTTGGGCTTAGAAAAACATGGAAGAGAAGAGAAATGGTGTATAATATAGGTTAACTGTTTTGTTTGAATCTCTAGTGGTCCTATCGTGTTAGTAAACTCGGCGGAATTACGTTACTAATGTAAACTCACAGCACAAAGCTGTTAAAGCACTTTTTCCACAACTGAAAAGCTGCATATCAAGTAAAAGTTTTCCAAAGAAGAAAACAATGCAAAAGGAGTTCTGATGACTGTTGACTGTGTGCACGCCGCCATATCGTTGTGATGTCAGGTGTGGTTATGGGCATCCACCTTGCCCGAGTTCCCGACATGGAATTCTAAGTCGAATGACCAATTCCACTGCACGGTAATGGGTCAGAAAATGGCGTGTCCATGTTTTCTTTGTAACTGCAAGCCACCTTGCAGGCAGCA
This sequence comes from Pangasius djambal, assembly GCA_022985145.1. Taxonomy (NCBI): domain Eukaryota; kingdom Metazoa; phylum Chordata; class Actinopteri; order Siluriformes; family Pangasiidae; genus Pangasius; species Pangasius djambal. Next base: position 7,751,523 of record CM041004.1, read on the forward strand.
GAGTGCTCAGAAATGTACATACCGCACCTTTAAAGAACAAAAATCAGAGAAAGCAGTATTGGTTATTGGTTTGATAAACTACAAGTCTTTTAAAATATTCTAGCAGCTTCAGTGTTATAAGTCATTTAATGTCGTCCTCTTTGTAAATGTTGCGAGCTGTGATATTGGGTCGTACGGTTATCTTGCAGCTCCAGCCCTGCCTTCAACATGAGTTAAAAAGCGCTCGTTCTCCCCTCATCTCTCTCCTCTAAGGTAAAAACGACCTCTATAGCATAAGAGGAGGCGGCAGAACTTGAGCAGCAGGTCACAGGAATATTAATGGAAACTTTTCTGAGCTCCTTCTAAAGGCCTCACACACACACACACACACACACAGAGGTCTATCCCCCCCCCCTACACACATTTTCCCCTTTCTTCATTGTTCTTTCACCCCAGCTGGCCGAGAACACCAAAAAAGAAAAAGAGCGAGCTGCTCTGACCTTAACAAAGTCCTCAAGGCTTAAAACACCATGTCAGCACTTTCCACCTTAACCCCAACTCGTATATTTAAACCTGCCTCAATTCCTAATTGTGCTGAAATATTAAAACTGCACACGCGCCAATTAAATACTGCCTCCACCGGCTTATACGCCACCATTCATAAGTTTGGTGTTATATTTTATTCAGCACACAATATTCACGTAATCTAAATTATACAAACCAGACCCTGAAATGTATTATGTTTTATTCAATATTTTAAACATTTCATTCAACAACAGGATGCTGTGATGTGGTCTGTGCAAAGTGGGGCCGTACAGGCTGATGTACATCTTATCCATTTATAATTACGTCCATGAAACAAGACAGTTCCTGTTTTCGCTCAGATCATTTCAGCTACAAGCCGGCGTTCCCTAACCTTTTCCCTAATCTTTTCTTTTCTCTCTCCTGAAGTTATCAAGACGAAAAACATTGCACAGCTTGTCGTGTTACTGAGAAACCACAAAGCGCAACATCCTGCAGACTTTCCTGTGTTAGGAAACTTAAAAACAGCTTCACCTCTGAGTGTTACAAAGTGGTGACACGGGAGACTCCTTCCAAGCCTGCTAAATAAACATCTCCTCACACGAACCTTCACGCTATCAACAATTACACTTTCTTCTTGCTTAGGCAGTTTGGAATCACCTGCTTCTCTGAGCATCAGTTTAGACATCAGGTTTTTGTTTGGGTTTTTTTTTTTGTTGTTTTTGTGGCTTTTTTAAAAATAGTTTTTGGGCCTAGCATCCTACTAAATCTTGGAATTTCCATATGTGTAAACAGTGTGAATTTTAGACTATAGAGAATATCATCTCCAAATCTTTGAGCTTTGACAGCTTTTTTTTTTTTTCTTCTTTGTGGAGTTTACATTTTCCACCTACATACTTACGTTCTGTAACCAAGGCATACAGGCACGGACTTCAAAAGAGGAAAATCTAAATTCGCTTTGATTTTATCTTGTTGAAGATCACTGACTTTCCACTGAACCTGTCATTTAATATACACACCCACGTGTCCCATAGGAATAAATCTAAGCCTGTACTGAGGTGAGAAAAAACATGAAATATTCTGGCGAGGGGGGCAAACTAGACTAGATATCATCTAGCAGCAAAAAGACTCCATCCAGCACTTGTTGGTTCGTTACTTTGGGGCTCTTTAAAGGAACCTGTGTGGAAAGCTAGAACTGTTAAACATCCAGTGACCCTTGAGGATCCCCCGTTTTACTAAGTGTGTACTGAATCGATCACGTGCATTTACACGTTAAGCTTTAAAGCAGCCTCCGTTTTTTTTTTGTTTTTTTTTAAATGAGTATTTTTTTTTTTCTTTTTTAGATATATAGTGTTCATGAGCAAAATGAATTGTAACCCATATTTTCATTTTTAATGCTGTGCTCTTTGACAGCTTGTCCTCACTGGCCAGACTGTACAATTGCCTGAATTGTGGTGTTTGAAAGGATAAAAGGTTCCCTCATATGTGTTTTGAACACAGAACAAAGGCCAAATCCCATGACTGAATGTCACTTCAGCCATTGTGACCTACACACACGTGCGCACACACACACGCACACACACGCACACACACACACACACTTCGACTCAGCATCAAATATGCTGTGCCTAAAAACCCCAGGACGAAGATCGAGTCAAAATTCCATGATAGAATCACATTTCTATCCCGTATGACCTCTGTACACACACCAGTACACACACACGCATACACGCACACACACACGCTCTTGGAACACACAAAAAAAAGCCTTAACAGCTCACACACTCCCATTCATAACCAAATGAGTTGCAGCACAGCCCCAGTACGACCTCATTACATTCTAGAAACGAGTTCATACACTCTCAAAGCCCAAAGTCCCCATCCTACTCTGCAATGCTTTATTTTATCCACAGCTCTCCTACACACACTCACACACACACACACACACACACACTCACACACACACACACACACACACACACACACACACACACACACACACACACACACACACACACACACACACACACACACACACACTCACACACACTCACACACACTCACACACACACACACACACACTCACACACAGGGTAAAGTGGGAGTTAAGTGCAGCCGACAGTCTTGATTTCTCTTTCAGTAGTGCCGTGGCTTCATCCATCTGCGCCCGTGTCCCTCAGCTGTTTACCAGCTGATGAAGAGATTCACTTTTCTTCTCCTCCTCCGCTCCACTCTGCTTGGATGACGGAAAAAAACGAGGGGAGGCCTGTTTATGCCCCAGCAGATCTTCCTGTCCTCACCTTTCTCTCTCTCTGTCTGTTTCTCTCTCGATTGCTGACGTTTTCTTGCTTCATAGGTTTGCCTCTCAGCAGTTTGGAATATTAGAGAACAAAGCGTGATTGTGTGTACATGTGTGTGTTTGTGCTTGTGTGTGTATGTGTGTTCATGTGTGTTTCACTGTATCAATCAGCTTGTGTACTTTTAAGTAGCCACGAGAGTGTACATATGCTGTACATACATATACTCTGTGTGTGTGTGTGTGTGTGTGTGTGTGTGTGTGTAGTCAGGTCCACTGTTACCTGTAGCTATATACTCTTGTTTCTTGGTTCTGCTTCGAGTTCATTGAGATATTCTTTGTGTGTCTTGCGTGCACATGTTTAATACATATTTTCAATGAAGTTCATGTCAGGAGACTGTGAGGGTCGTTCCAATAGCTTTTCTGCAGTGTTTCCTGACTGACTTTGTCTTCCATCTACCTGTGAAAAGTTTCCTTTTCACAACCCTAAAGCATAATAGATAAATTATAAATTACATTTAACAGGTGGAAAGGTGTTTTTTCATCAAATACTGCTTGTTTTTTTTCTCCAAAAATATCTTTGGCAATAGATTATTATTTTTTTTTACTTTATCAGTCCACAGCACTTGTTTCTAAAATGTCTCTGGCTTATCTAGATGTTGTTTTGTATACTGCAAACATTCACTTTTGTGATGTGGTCACAGGTAAAGATTCCTTCTGATGACTCTTCTATGCAGATCATGTTTGTGCAAGCGATGCTGCAAACTAGAACAGTGCACCAGCTAACACACTAGTTTAGCTAACACTCTTGTGGTAACTCTTGTGTTAGCTAAACCTTCCTGCAGGTCCTTAGTGTCATTCGGGGGTTTTGCTTTGTGGACAGTTCTATCTGAGAGATTTCTTGGTCTTCCAAATCTTGCCTTGACTTTCAAGCTTTTTAATGACATTTCAGACGGTGGAAATTGTGAACTGGAAGCATGCTGATATCTTTTCATAGCCTTTCCCTGCTTCATAGGCATCATTTAGATTCATTTTCAGATTCTCAACCGGCTGTTTAGAGGAGTCCATGGCCATTGAGTGTTAGCACAAGGTTTGAAGAGTTATTACACTCTGGAGCTGTTAACAGTTGACTTTTCCTAATGAGAATTCTTGACCTGAATAACGAGTCCTAACAAGTCAAGTAGTTCAGAGTTAGGGTCTGAAACTTTACAACTGAAAGAATATCCAAGCATTTCCACGTGCCACAATCACTATTATTTTTAGGTTCATCAAATATAAAGTAACTGTGCATTATTATTATTATTATTATTATTATTATTATTATTATTATTATTTAGAAAATGTATTGGTTGTGTTTGTCTTTCACTTCAAAAATCAACAAAATATGTGATTTGGTCAGGGGTGCGCAAACTTTTGCATACAACTATACATACATGCACACAGTTTGACCCCATGGCCTGCTTACTTTTGCGCCAATATGCACTGTGAGCTGTGGGGCTGTATACAGATAAGCAGCGTATCGAGTCAAACCATGTCCAATCTACTGAATTAAACACACATGAACTTTAATCATGTTGTAGAAACATCTCAATCATGTTGTAGAAACATCTCAATCATGTTGTAGAAACATCTCAATCAGGTTGTGGAAACATCTCAATCATGTTGTAGAAACATCTCAATCAGGTTGTAGAAACATCTCAATCAGGTTGTGGAAACATCTCAATCATGTTGTAGAAACATCTCAATCAGGTTGTGGAAACATCTCAATCAGGTTGTGGAAACATCTCAGTCAGGTTGTAGAAACATCTCAGTCAGGTTGTGGAAACATCTCAATCAGGTTGTCGAAACATCTCAATCATGTTGTAGAAACATCTCAATCAGGTTGTAGAAACATCTCAGTCAGGTTGTGGAAACAGAATGCATGCGAGCTTAGTTTCGGCAGCTGTGTAACACGCGATATCCTAAATGGCTTCTTATTCATTCCACATGCTCACTACGGAGCTTATAACTATAATATAGTGACAGTGTGACTCTTACATCGGGCCCTGAGCCTAATTAAACAGCAAACGCCATTTGAGATTCAGTGACAGGAACAGACAGACAACTGGCAGTTGGAAATGAACGACTTACATGTAAAATCCCTTTTAATAGACCTTTTTTTGGTCTTTTTGTTGTGTTTGTGTGTGTCAGAGCTGATAGAGAGGGAGCCCGTGGTGGGGAGGCCGTGGAGTGGGTGGATGTTATTAAGTGAAGCATATCAGAACTCGTTCAGTCGTGTTCTACACACACACACACACTCACACACACACTCCGATTAGGTGTGGGTGGATGCTCGGAAGCAGCAAGAATGACTCGACTAGTGAAGGAGCTCTTCTCCTCCTGGCTCTTTTTTAGATCATGAGCATGAGACATTATTTTATTGATAAACTGTTTTCTTCTGGCTTCATGTTGGTGTTGTAGTGTGACACAGAGAAGTGATGGAGGAGATAGATTAAGAGTAACTCTCCTTCTTGCCTGTTTGTGTGGGTTAGCACACAGTTGACGTGCTGAGCTGGGCCACTTTCCAGGCGAGCTAGAGCTGTCGAAAGGAAACTCTGTGCCCGAGGACTGTCTGATCTTTTTATAATATTTACTGATTCAGAGAGGAAACAAAAGTCACATTTGTATTATATTTATGTAATCCGCAAGTGTTTCTTTTGCTGTGACTAAATCTCAAATGAACTTCCTTTGCGAATAAATGTATGCACTACTTAATCCGTGTGTTGTTTCCTAGGTAGTGAGCATATGAAACAAAATTATTTCAGACTGGATCGGAGGAGTGAAAATATTCTTGTATGAAGGCATTTTGGCTAAATATCAGTAACAAATACATTGTGCGTTAAATAAATCAAGCTGTGCTAGAGAAACATACACTCACCAGGCACTTTAATATAGGAACAGCTGCACACATGCTCATTCATGCAGTTATCTAATCAGCCAATCAGGTGGCAGAAGTACAGAATGGTGCAAAAAAAAAAATATATATATATCTAAGTGAGCGACAGTTCCACGAGAGGAAGCGCCTTGATGATGAGAGAGCTCGGAGGAGAATGACCATACTGGTTCGAGCGGAAAGGAAATCTACGGTAACTCAAACAGCCACACTTTCCAACCGTGGTGAACAGAAAAGCATCTCCGAACGTACAACACATCAATCCTTGAGGTTAATGGGCTGCAACAGTAGAAGACCACATCGTGTTCCACTCTTGTCAGCTACGAACAGGAAGCTGAGGCACAATCATGGGCACAAGTTTCACCCAATCTGGACAGTTGAAGGTTGGAAAAACGTCACCTTGTCTAGTTTCTTCTTTCTAGGTGCAGTGGTGGCTCAGCGGTTAAGGCTCTGGGTTACTGATCAGGAGGTCAGGGGTTCGAGCCCCAGCACTGCCAAGCTGCCACTGTCGGGCCCTTGAGCAAGGCCCTTAACTCTCTCTGCTCTGCTATCATGGCTGACCCTGTGCTCTGAGCGCAGCTTCCTAACAAGCTGGGATATGCGAAGAAAAGGAATTTCACTGTGCTATAATGTGTATGTGACAAATAAAGGCTTCTTCTTCTTCTTCTTCTGAAAGTGAGTCTGTACCCACTGTAGCCTTGGATTCCTGCTCTGTATACTGAGGTGTGGATGAAAAAAAACACCACATGGAAAAGGACCTTGACTTTAAAGTGACTCAATCATCTTTACAAACACGGCCACATAGCAGCATGTATCAGCTATAAAATAAGCCAAATAATTAGCATTTTAAGTGAGTTCCAGAGAATTCAATTAATGGGTCCCTGAACTGAAGATGCACCCTTCACAAAAACTGGAAAATTATTTAATGTTTCAACAGGGACTGCATTCAGAGCCATGGCAGCATACGTCACACACGGACAAATGACATTAACAACGTGCAACATGTCATTGTAATTGTGAAGCAAAATTGTGATGGAATAAATGGAATGGAATAAAAAAATGTATTACATCTCTAAGCATTTCTTCTAAAGACGTACAGATCTCTAAATTAATTTAAACAAGCTGTTTTTTTTCTTTGCCGATATCAATAGTAAGTCATCGACACAAAAGACACAATGGTTTAAGGAACGGGTCCTAGCTAAATATTAGCGCCAGAAAAGCAATAATTAAAAAATGAATATTTAACATTAAAAAATGTGATAAAAGAGCATTGTTTATGTAACAGAAATCCATAATGAGCAAGACTGCAGATGTTCACGCTCTCTGTGGTGATATAAATAATCATCACCATTCAAATGCATTCAATCTACTAAACATTTTAAGTGATTAAAACCTGAGTACAACTTTCAAAGGAGTTTAACAGCCTGCTCATTTGCTGTGATCTATTAAAGAAAAAAAAAAACTCTGCTTAACAAATTCAGTGCTTCAGAGAAAATAAAAGCACAGCATGACGCACTTTTACAGCTATATCCAATTGCTTCAGTGTCACAATCTTCTTGGGAATTATTTTTTTTTAAATCATGGGTTAAAAAATGAAGAAAATGTTCACCTGCTGTCAACAGTTCCTGCAAATGAGAAATGCCATTTGGCCCAATTAATATGGTAGGAATTAATTTTCATATTAATCCAGTCTGGGCCAGCGATGAAAGGAAAAGGGTTGGTATGTGAACCACACACACATCTTCGTTTTTCAACCCTTGTGAGGACCTTAGATTGACGTAATGAATACTGTAGCTAATTAATACCACGCTACACTTAAATCTCACCCCAACCTTTACCTCAGTAACCGAAAGGACTTTTTTTTTTTTTTCAAATAAATGCTGTGAGGTCTGGGTGATTCAAGGATTTTTAACACCATGCTGTCCTGTGCTTCCTTACATTTCATTCTTTTTTGGCTACCCTAAGGTCTACATGTGTGTGTACACGCACACACACACACACACACACACACACAGTGTGACTTGACATTGTTTGCTTGGCATTTGTGATCTCATAATAATAATGAATAAGAAGTCATAATAATAAGTAACTTAATAGAGTGTGTTCAAATAGTTTATTAAATCATTTAGTGTAGAGGACGGAACGTTTGGAATGTCTTCATGCTTTTGTAGACACGTGGGTCACTGTGTTTTTGCGTAATAGATTTATGCATCTATTGGGGAGAGAGAGAGAGAGAGAGGTGTCAGTGCAGTTAGGGATTTCCATTCAGATTTTGAGACTGCGGATAAACGCAACACTGAAATTATCATTTTAAATCCATATAAAGTCCATAGTAAAATTTGGTCCTCAAAATGGATGTAACCCGCCACCCATTATTATTTCCTCATCCGGTTTGTTACATCCTCGTGGGTTAGGGTTAGGGTTAGGGTTAGGGTTAGGGTTAGGCTTAGGGTTAGGGTTAGGCTTAGGGTTAGGCTTAGGGTTAGGGTTAGGCTTAGGGTTAGGGTTAGGGTTAGGCTTAGGGTTAGGGTTAGGGTTAGGATGTTCCAGATTAAAAAAAAAAACGTGCTATAATCGTTGATATGGTGAAGCTTCCTGTAAGGAGATGTTTATTTAACATGTGCGGAAGGAGTCTCCAGCGCTTTGTATCGAGCAGATGCACAATAAGTTTTGACTTTGTGCTTTCTAGTTTCTCAGTAATATGACAAGCTGCATTTTTTTTGTTGTCTAAAAGAGAGAAAAATTGGCTGCTATAACATAAGTGATAACAGGAACTAACTTTCATTAAACATAACTGCAGATGAAAAAATGGATAAAAAGTACAAATTAATTTTGAAAAAGAATCGATAGCAAATGGCTGAGGCATGAAAGGAATCAAACTGTTTGGGACTTGCTGTTTTAGGAAAATAATCGACGTCAGGGTGAGTCAGATCTAAGAGTCAAGGATGAGAGCATGCTCTGCTTTGCATTTCTCATTCCTAATGTGTGTGATAGTCCTTGATGTAAAGCTTTACTGACTTTTTCATTGTATGCTGTCTCTCTCTCTCTTGCTCTCTCGCTCTCAATTTGAGTATTCGGATGCTTTTTCAGTTATTTCTTCAAGTGTTCTCCTGCACTCTCACTCTTTTGCACTTCTCCCCTTTAGCGATCAGATGTTTCCTCAACTGTTAAATTGCGCTCGGGTCGCTCGGAAGGGAAATTAATTACTTTCTCCCTCCTCCTTTTCTCTTTTTTGCCGACAATCCGGAACATAGAAACCACCAGAGGGGTAGAATGCTCTTCTCGTGCTGCATTCTCTGTGTGTTTGTGTGTGTGTGTGTGTGTGTGTGTGTGTGTGTCAGTGCGTGCTTGCGGTGTTGCCTGTTTAATCACTGCTTCTCCTGCATTGATCAGTGTGTCATTTCAGCATGAGGTTCTTCCGGGTCTCAGGTGTGCTGCCATTTCAAATCCATCTCATCAGCGTTCACTCGCACCCCCACCCCCGCCATCCACCCCAACATACACCCCTCCTCTCATTAGTCTTCAAGCTCTTCTTCCATCTTTTCACACCACCACAACACGCTGAATACCACAGCGCTGCTGAATGATCGGTTAGGAGGTAGTGATTAATGTTCTCCCCCAGAAGCTCTGACAGCAGTTCCAGTTGTAAGGTTTATATTAATGCACTGGTTCCAATATGTTTTAATTTCTATAGTATATGATTTAATACACACACAGGAACAGGCACGATGGATACTCCACATAAACAAATAAAACACAACATGCCTGATTGCTGGTATGGTGAAGTTTTCTGGGAGGAGGCGTTGATTTATTTTTGGAAGGAGTCTCCAGTGTCACAGCTTTGGAACAGTCAGAGGTGAAGCTGCAACTTTAGAGTACCTTTGAGTATCTTATCAACTTCTTATTAACTTCACGAAAGTAAAAAAGAGAGGCTGAGGCTGTAGCTGTTACAATGTAAGTGATAACAGGAACTAACATTTTTGCAGAAGTTCACAATATTAAACACAACTAAACAAATGAAACGTGGTTCTTACAGTGGTGTAAGAGGAATACAACGCTTCAGACCTTGGAAAATAATCAGCACTGGGGTTGGGCTCATAACATTAACATCTAAAATATTTTTGTTAATATGGTAACAAATGTTGGCAATAAATATTTGAACACATTTTTCTAAAAAAAATAAATAAATTCATTGACAGTCTGTATAGGCAATATGTCAGTACAGCTGTACAGAGAGGTCCAATCAGAGCTCAGCTATTTTATGATACACTGATGGTAATTCTCTGACTAAGAGAAAATAAAGACAATGCAAGACAGTTGGTTGGTCACTTTGTTCAGTTTCTGACTACATTTGCCTGATTAGCTTTATGACTTATGACTCGCTTAAGTGAAAATTCAGAATGCCAGCAGTCGTGATTGCAGCCACAAAAAAGTTAAGAACGTGTCGCGCCAGTTTGAGTTCAGTTCTCAGCCAGAGCAGGACTCGGCCCACCACCTAACTGTCAATTAACTGAGTTTAACCACTTGTGTATGTTTGCCAAGCTAATTGTTAATAATTTGACAATACGTGATTTTAGGGAAATCTTCTGATTCTCTTATTTACGAGGTGAGACTGAAAATAAACCGAGACGAAAGACCAATACCCAAACATTAGATCAAATCCCAAAAGTCACAAAGCGGAAGCCACCACAGATACAGCTCATGTTGTCCTGATGCTAACAAATTAAAATGTGTTAAAAATATGAAACACAACATGATTAAAGTGTCTGTCACATTCCACCCTTCTCTTATCTACTCTTATTTACACATCTGTCCACGTACACAAAAGCACGGGCACGTCTGTTCACATACATAACGTTTAAATTACACCTTCCCTTTGTCTCTGTCTCTCTGCCTTTCTCTCCCTCCTCCCCCCCCCCCCCCCCCCCCCCCCCCCCCCCCCCCCCCCCCCCCCCCCCCCCCCCCCCCTCTCTCTTTCTCTCTCTCTCACAGTGTGACATGAAGGATATTGAGGATGAGACTCAGCGTTACTGTCTCTTCCTGGAGCTGCTGGGGCTGAGTCAAAAGTGGGAGGAGTTTCAGCACCTCATGCTCCTCCTACAGGCGTGGCCACCTGTGACTGACAAGAGCAGGTAAACACCTTTCAGATATATAGCGAAAACTATTTTACTGCTTTACCTACCACCAAATTTTGGCGTTTAAAATGCTAATGATAAGAATGCTGATTGAGTATATAAAAACATAAATAACAAAAAATCATTTTAAAATTTTATATATATATATATATATATATATATATATATATATATATATATATATATACACAAACACACACACACACACAGCCCCCTCCGAAACTATTGGAACGGCAAGGCCAATTCAGTTGTTTGTGCCACACACCACAGACATTTGGATTTAAGATCAAAAGATGGATATGAGACGAGAGTTTAGGATTTCATCTTTTATTTCCTGGTTTTTACCTTTGTGTGTTAAACAACATAAAACATAGAACCTTTTGTATCAGACCACCCGATCTTTAGGCATTCAAAAGTATTGGAACAGATGAGTCTTAAAATAAATAACACTCAGTATTTGTTTGCATATCCCTTGCTTGCAATAACTGCATCAAGCCTGTGACTCATTGACATCACCAAACTGTTGGTTTCTTATTTTGTGATGCTTTTCCAGCCTTTTTTTTTTTTTAACATAGCCTCTTCAGTCTCCTCTTCAGGAGGTGAAATGCTGCTCAGTTGGGTTAAGGTCTGGTGATTGACTTGGCCAGTCTAAAACCTTCCACGTTTTTCCCCTGATGAAGTCCCTTGTTGTGTTGGCAGGGTGTTTTGGATCGTTGTCTTGCTGCATGATGAAGTTCCTCCCAATTAGATTGGATGCATTGCTCTGTAAACTGGCAGACAGAATGTTTCTGTAGACTTCTGAATTCATTCTGCTGCTACCATCATGAGCTCCATCATCAGTAAAGATTAGTGAGTCTGTTCCAGTAGCAGCCATGCAAGCCCAAGCCATGACACTACCTCCACCGTATGTTTTGGATCCTGAGCAGATCCTTTCTCCACACTTTGGCCTTTCCATCACTTTGGTAGAGGTTAATCTTGGCTCCAGGACTTTTGTGGCTCATCTCTGTATTTCTTTGCAAATTCCAGTCTGGCCTGATTCTTACTGCTGATGAGTGGGTTTGCGTCTTGTGGTATGGCCGCTATATTTCTGCTCTTAAAGTCTTTATTGAACGGTGGATTGTGATCCCTTCACTCCTGCCCTGTGGAGGTTGTTGGTGACGTCACTGAGTCACTGACTGTTTTGGGGTTTTTCTTCACAGCTCTCACAATGTTTCAGTCGTCATCTGCTGTTGTTTTGCTTGGCCGACCCATTCGGTGTCTGTTGTCAAGTACACCAGTGGTTTTTTTTTGTTTGTTTGTTTTTTTCAGGACATTCCAATTTGTTGTATCGGCTATGCCCAATGCTTGTGCAATGGCTCTGAGAGATTTCTCTCTTTTCCCAGCTTCAAAATGGCTTGCTTTTCTCCCACAGACAGCTCTCTGATCTTCTTGCCGGTTTATCCTTTTATTTTTTTAACAACAAATGCAGTCTTCACAGGTGAAACCGAAGGCTAAAACCATGAGTAGATGTTCAGAGCTATTTATTGTTTAAACACTCAATCTAACAGGACACACCTGGGTAACAAAAAAACACACGTTCCAATATTTTTGCTCGCCTAAAAGTCGGGTGGTCTGATACAGAATGTGCTCGGTTCTATGTCGTTTAACACATCTACATATAAATACCATATAAATCATATAAATGATGGGGACTGTATTTAATTTACTATATATATATATATAGACATTATGTAAGAGTTTCAACCAACACATTTTAATGGTTTATTTTCTTAATTTAAAAGTAATGCTACTATATTGCTAGCAGTTTGCTAGTAAACCTCTATGTCATATCGTGTGTCGTAGAAATGTCTTCAAATATCGTCCACCCTGAACAGAACCGTCTAGGATGTCGAGCAAGACACTCAGCAGAGCATATTCGTACGTGTTGAGGAAGGGCTTTCTTGCCTAAAATCTCTAAAAACACTCTTCCAAGACAAAGAGAGTTTAGGTGGGGTACAAAAACAGGTTAAACTGCAGATGGAAAAATAACAAGTTATTAATGTTCATAGTTCATGTAGATCCGTGTTGCATTTTTTTTGCTAGCCAGAAGAAGCAGTCTTTTTCTCAGAACCACAGATGGTGCCATTAGCTTTGTTTTGTCATTAACTGGCCTTTGTAACGTTGAAATCTAGAGTTAGATCAGATCTTAGTCAGTCGATTTCTGTGAAAATGTTAGTGCGAGGATTTTTCCGTGAACTAGTGCGACGCAGAGTAGTTGATGTGATTGCTGGCTTAATGAGCTGAATGGTTGAGTGTTTTTAAGTGTTTTTAAGACTAAAGCAAAGCTGGTCTTTAAACCGAATGAAAGTGTGTGTCCGTGTGTGTCCGTCCATAGATGGTCTCATGTGCCAGTCAAAAGAAGCAGTGTATTCTGCCTGGACACATCACTGAGCTTATTGAATTGTCGAGATTAAACTGACTGACTTGTATTTGAAATAGTCGTATTTACCAAGGCGCTCCTTCCTGGGCTTCCATTCATGTGAAAATGCTCGCCCCAGTCTGCCTGATGATAAATTCTCAGTTTCTCACAATTTGCTGGTATACTGGTATAGTCTAAATGCATTATAATTTGTTAGAAATATTTTCCTTTAAATTCAGAATTTGACAGTAAACGTCTTTGTATAAATTCATTCCCTTTTTATTAACGCGCTTTAGTCTAAATGCATTCTAGTGATGTATCAGTGATTGTTAGTATCATTACATGGCTTGTCACTAGCCTTATTTTGAATTAATTATAATTCGCTAGTACAAATTTAAGTTAAAATTTATTAGAATTAGTAGGTTTTTGTTTAATTTTATTCGAATTTGCTAGTACACTTTAGTTTAATTTCATTGTGCTTTGCTAGTACACTTTAAATCATTATAACATGCTAGTTTAAATTTAATAGAACTTGCTGCTACGATTTGATCCAAACGCATGATAAATTGCCAGTGCACTTTTACTTTCATTAGATTTTACTAGCGCACTCTGTGCTAAATTCAGTACAGTTTAATCTAAATGCATTATAATTTGTTAGTCAGTAAGTTTAAATTCAGTACAGTTTACTCGTTCGCTTTAGTTTGAATTTATTATAATTTGTTTTATTGAAGTTTAATTATTAAATGCCGAATTATAAATTCATTTAAATTCATCACAGACGGTGCACAGCTTTTCTTAAATTAGACCGTGACATTTTTTCAAATTATCCAGTGCACCTTAAAAGAAAGTAAAATCATGAGGTCCAAACCATGAAGGAGACTGTAGCTAAAATGTACAGGTTTACAGACTGAACTGATTCTCTCTCCACTTCAGCTCTTTTAACTTTATTAACTGCCAGGGCTGCAGGTGTGAACTGTAAGGGATTGGATAACTTACAAGTGAGAATCTTCAGAAAGTGGCTTAATTAACAGTTTGGTTCACATGCACCATGTACCACACTGATAATAACACGCAGTCCTGCATCGTGCACTGTATCTGTTTGTAACACAGACGAGCACACTCCGGTGGTTGTTAAATAATGCCTTCTTCAATTCAAAACCTCCAAATCCCCTCTTGGCTCCATGCACTATTGTTATTTGTGAGGGATATATGTGTGTATTTTCTGTCTTACTTCTCCACTAACAAATTAAGGGACGAGACCTTACGCGTAAGGTCTCGAGCAAGCACTCGAGGGAAGAACAGACTCTTACGCAGCACGCTCGGTGCAGTCTTACAACTGTCTCTGTATAACTGCTCCTTTTATACAGTAGATATAAAAAGTATACACGCCCCTGCTAAAATTGCAGACTTTTGTGAGCTTTTAATAATATGAATCTCGATCAGATCTTTTTTCCCCTTTAATGTGATATAGCAAGCAACACAGTTCAAGTGAAGAACAAATGGACATGTTTTAGGGGAAAAAAGGAAAAACGTACGGTAACCTGGTTGCACAGGTGTACACACCCCTTAACTAATATTTTGTTAAAGCACAATTTGCTTGTAATACAGCACTCTTCTTCTTAGTTGTTCTCACAACATAGACTGATTTGCTCCAGATCTGTTAAATTGTGAGGGGATCTCCTGTGACTGGGCCATTCCAAAACATTGATAATTTTCTTCTGAAATCATTTCTTTGTTGATGTGGATTTGTACCTTGGGTTGTTATCGTGCTGGAAGGTGAAATGTTTCCTCATCTTTAGCTGTCTAACAGAGGCCTGCAGGTTTTGTGCCAAAATAGATCAGGATTTGGAGCTATCCATGATTTCCTCTATCTTGACTAGAGCCCCAGTCTCAGATAAAGTTTTTATAAACAAGTTTTAATTTAGTTTTGGGCCGAACTCCAGTCACCAGGTACTTTTTATCACCAAGCTAATACCGTTCCTACAGTAAAGCATGGTGGTGGCAGCATAATGGAGTTGCTTCTCAGTGGCATGAATGGAGAGACTGGTCAGAATTGAAGGAAGGATGAGTGTAGCCAAAAAGAGCCTTTCAGCACAGTGACCCAAAGTATATAGCAAACAACACAGGAGTGGCTTCCAGACAAGTCTCTGAAAGTTCTTCAGTGGCCTAGCAAAAGCCCAGACATGAACCCCATAGAACACCTGATTTGAAGATGGCAATTTCCCATTTCCCACAGACACTTCCCATTCCGTCTGATTGATCTTGACAGGATCTTCCTGGAAGAATGGGAGAAACTGCCCAAATCCCGGTGTGCAAAGCTTTTGGAGACATACCCAAGAAGACTTGAAGTTGTAATTCCTGCCAAAGGAGCTTCTATAAAATATTGAATACTTGGGAATACAGAATGGGCCTGAATACTTTCTGAACCCACTGTGTGTGTGTGTGTGTGTGTGTGTGTGGGTGTGTGTGTGTGTGTGTGTGTGTGTGTGTGTGTGTGTGCGTGTGTACGCATGAATGCGAGTGAGACAGATATTGTATTCTGTAATATTTCTCTCAGGTATTTGTAATAACATTTTCTACAAATGAACTTCATTACAAAATGAAACCTTCGCTTTTCCCAGAGGAGGTGTACATTTTGCGAGACCGTATTAAATAAAATAAACTGAGTAAAATATTAGAAGTGGCAGTTAAAGAATGGGGCAATAAGAAGAATATTAAAGACAGGAAATTATTATGTTACTTCTCTGTCTAAATGGAGACGCAGACACCCACACACAAGGCCAGTGCGAACAAAAGGTGAGTGTGTCCTCCATGTGAGCTGCTGGAGAAATGAACGGAGTGTAATCAGGGTTTCTAAACACCCACCCACCCAGTTTCTGCACACACATGTCACTGCTTTTAATGGCCTTGCTCATGTGGGCGTTTCCATAAACACTTAAAGCATTAATGTCTTTTTTTATTATTATTTATTTATTTATTTTATGATTTTTTTTTTTTAACCTCTAAAGATGTGCCTCTTTAGCTGGTGCTTCTTTTGTGTGCTTCAGAACACACAGTTTCTAGAGAAGTTGAAATGGAGAGACGGACCAGATCTCAAAGCCAAATGTCTTCAGTGTGTATAGCAAAAAACAAAAGAGTTGGCCTTGCTGTTCCAGTACTTTCGGAGGAGACTGTATCTCAAAATTATATATATATATATATATATATATATATATATATATATATATATATATAGATATATATATATAGATATATATAGATATATAGATAGATTTTTACACCTTATTATAGCATATACACTATTATACACAAAGTTTGGACACACAAAAGAAATTCCAGTAAAGGTTTACGGTAGGAATTTGTTCCCCAACACATGAAAATAGTCAGAATCTATATTATTAATAGTCAGAATTATATTATGTCAGAATTTATTTCTGAATAGTTTCTCATTAAACTGTTTTCCCAAACAGGAAGTTTTTATTTAGACCGTAGGAAAAGCAATGAGACGCTGGGCCTATTTAAGAAGAGCCTCGTGAATGAAACTCCTCATAAACCTGGTTGAGAAGATGCTAAGGGTGCGCAGAGCTTCACTGGGAAAACCGTGTAAAAACTTCAAGTATAAAATAGTCTTGATGTGTTTAACGCATTTCTAGGTTGTACACACAAAGGTTTCTTCATTTCTAGCCTCATCCACTGTTGTAGAATAATGAACAACATAAGTATACATTTATTATTTCATAGTGTTGATGTCGTCTTTATTATTCTAAACTAATGGAAATGGATAAAACTCGCACAATCAGAAGGAAACTGAGCTGTTAATGTTAACATCCTGCTTCCCGTTTAGTAATTAATGCTTTAAATTGCAGATAATAATGCTGTGGACTAACAAAGAGGTAAAATCTACAACCTGGCAACCTCATTCAAACATTCAGCACCAGCTTGTAATACTTGCTTGGTGCTTTAAGCTTAGTTTATATAAAAAATTGTGCTGCACAGCTGCAAATACGGATGTTTCTGTGTTTTTACACGAGCCGTGGGTCAAAAAGAACCTTCCAGAAACAGGAATCATATTTTGTACAAACTGCTTTCTTCTGTTCAGATTTGGGCAAAAACCTTGTCACATAAAGAATGAAACACAACAGGGTGTGCTGTGAGAGGAAAATAATCAGTGACGGTGTGGTGTGATGTGAACCAGAGGGTTAATGCCACCTCAAGGTTGATTATTTTCCAGTAACAGTGTTTTTTTTCTCTTTCTGACGCGGTGTTGAAGCACTCATCAGTGTGTACGTTTAGACATACGGAGTCTTGGGAACAGCGTTTTCACGCCTTCAGACACTTGAACAGCGAGTGTTCAGCTTTCCGTGTGGCAGCGTACAATCTCACGCTCTGTCCATTTTGCCATTTACTAGCCAGACTAATAAAAACAGTGATCATTCCAGTGGGACTTTTGAATCATGTGTTTGAAGGCAGGACAGTTTTTAGCAGTTTCTTTTACACACACGTCCTCATTCACACTTTTGGTTTGTACAGACTGGAGTCAGAGCAGAACCCGTGGGTGTGTGTGACATCAGCCGTGCTCACACACTGCTCTACGGGGTTGAACATCAGCGTCGGACATGAGATTCTCGCCATGTGCCGCTCACTGTACACGACCAAGCACAAACTGAATCCTCAGGTACATGGTGTGTGTGTGTGTGTGTGTGTGTGTGTGTGTGTGTGTGTGTGTGTAAAATAGTAGCATAATGTGTGTGTGTTACTGAGTCACAGCATGGTGGGAAGTCGGATTACTTCACCATTAGCAGCAAGATACAGAGGACTTACTTGCAGGTTCCTTATTTTACATTAACAGTTGATGCACGTGTGCCTTTTATCCAAAATATTTGTTTTTCTTTTTCTCTTCTGTTCTTCTGTCCATGGCTTCATAATGCCAGCTAGCTTGAGTGTAATGTTTCTTAATGTTAGGCAGCAGGACTGTTTTTAGTAGCTAATAAATGCAGCCATGTGAAGTAGGGTTTTCGTTTAATGATAAAAGGTTTGTTTAAGGCAAAAGGGAAATAATGTGAGTTTGAATTTGAGTTCAAATCAGGTTTAGACCACAGCTGAGTTCTTCTGCCTGTAATATACTTTGACATCTCTACTTTAAGAAAACATGAATGTATTTTAGATAGATACACAGGACTATAGGAAAAAAAAACAAGGCTTATTATTTCAGTTTGTGATCAGATACAGACTCTAAAAGTGTCACGTCAGGGCTGCGTACACACTGTACAGATGACAGTTTTCAAATGTTCAGCTTTTTATTTCCACACCGATGTAAGCGTGAACAGAGAGCAGTCGAGTGAAGAGACGACAACGGTGAGGCTTGCGTTTAAACGCCGTGAGTGATTTTACCTCAAGCGATGTGGATGATGCAGATAAAGTGAGAGTGATCAATTTCTCGTTGTAAATTTATCATTCTTTAAAATGAAGTTGTTTTTTTCATAAGTAGATTAGATGTAAATGTAGGTGGAGTTCAATGATATTCATTCTTTAGTCTATCTATTCTTTTTCTCCCTTTTCACGTGCAGGGGGCGAGCAGACGTTAAAATGATACAACTCTATTTGTGATTGAGATGCTAGCAAGAGTTCAGGAAATCTTTTCTATAGTAGAAATGGTCACAAATGTTTTAGCTTTTATTCAGAGGAGAAAAATGACAGAATAAATTCTCTCTCTTTCTCTCTCTCTCTCTCTCTCTCTCTCAGTGCATTGGACACATCTCTTCTCTGCTGTTGAAGAGTGGACTCAAACTAGCAGCGTTAAAGCTGATGGCTGAGAGCAAAGACAAGCAGCTCCTTGCTCTGACTCTGGATCAGATCAAAAGCATCACCTCTGTAAGTTCTCCTTTATGTCTTTTCACCACAATTAATGAGTTGCTTTGTATCCAAGGCCTACTTGTGTGTGTAGTGGTGTGTGTGTTTGTGTGTGTAGTGGGGTGGGTGTGTGTGTGTGTGTGTGTGTGTGTGTGTGTGTGTGTGTGTGTGTAGTTGTGTGTGTGTGTGTAGTGGTGTGTGTGTGTGTAGTGGTGTGTGTGTGTGTGTGTGTGTGTGTACATTATTATGAGAATGGAACCTCTGCAGCCGTCAGGAAGATGTTGTTTATGAGCTACATGACCTCAGTGCCTAAGCGCTGAAAGACACTGCTGCTGAAAGACACAGAGTCAGAAAGAACTCTGAACACGGTGTAGTGAACACGGTGGTGTAGTGAACACGGTGGTGTAGTCAACACGGTGGTGTAGTCAACACGGTGTAGTGAACACGGTGGTGTAGTGAACACGGTGGTGTAGTCAACACGGTGTAGTGAACACGGTGGTGTAGTGAACACGGTGTAGTGAACACGGTGGTGTAGTGAACACGGTGTTGAGTTATTATTTTTCCTTGACTCAGATGTGCTTATCTTCGACTTGTCAGTGTATAAATAAGCGACTGTTTCTGTTCAGCGTTGAATAATGTAATTCAAACTACACCACTGCAGCCTTCTGCATTTTTAAGGCGTACTGAATCCCTCTGATAAAACTGAAATGGAATCGCAGTGCATCACTTCTCCATTCACTCTCTGACACCACACCCACAGATGATCTGGTTCTTCTGCTGAGTTGCGTTCATCCAGCTGTTCATACGTAAGGACTAAAGCATGCCTGGACCTGCTGTGACAAGAAAATAATCAACGACGCCATTACAGCATTATGAAATCACATAACAGTGTTTTCTTCCTCTACCACAGCAAAATGCTGACACTAACATTTTTCAGGTTTCATTTTTCCAAAAAAAAAAAAGACACCTTATACTTTTTATCCCTTTATAATTACATTTAATGTTGTGGAACAGTTACGCGATAGTAACTATAAAACACCGCTCCATCATTTTTTGTTTAATACAGCCTGTCATGTTACTGAGAAACCGCAGTGCCCTGCCATGTCACGAAACCTACATTAAAAAAAGCTTCATCTCCAAGTGTTACAACCCACTGACACTGGAGACTCCTTCCATCCATGCTCCATAAATGTCTTTCCCACAGAAGACTGCACCATGTTTGTTTTTAAACCTTTCCTGTGGAGCGTCAATCATATAAGTCTCTGTGTTAATTCATCTTACAGAAACATATTACAGCGAAAGCAAAAAAAAAAAAATGCTTACAGCTGGAGCTTCTGTCAGAGCTGCTGATATGGAAAATTAATCAACAGTCAGAATCAGAGAATGGACGAAAAGTGTAACTAAAAGCGCTAGTCTATAAACCTACACACTTCCATGTGGTGCACTGCGCGGTATGCCGTATACATGCTAGTGTAGCAGAGCTAGCATGGTATTGCTCGTGGTACTGTCCTGAGATCAGATAAGAGCCGTGAGTGAAACAGTGGCTCTAAAGCTCTCCGTTCTCTCACTAAGTGTAAGTCAGATAAAAGCTAGTCGAGGCCTAGTATAATTTCAAGCCTGCAGCTGGAATAATGATTCGCTTAATCCACACCCATGAGTCTCCTCAGACTATTTGAAGCAGCACTGTCTTGCACGCTTGTTGGAAACGGGGTTAATCTCTGACTCTCAAGGTCACGGCAACAGAGGGAGGAGGAAGGAGAGAGTGACGTGGGGGTGGAAAAGAAAAAAAAAACGGATCCAGTAGACGTGGATTTTATCAGAAAGCGGAACCCGTTATTTCTCGGATGCGGCGCAGGACCGACGGACTCGGTACTGGTGTGTGTTGGAGTGTGACTGGGTATGCGTATCGCGTGATGACTCTTTGCTGCAATCTGTGTATCCGTAAGTGATTGACCGTGTTCTTTTGGACAGAATAAATCAAGCTTTATGTGCTCTTTGAGCTGCTCTTGGGTGCATGAGTGAAGTGCACACACACACACACACACACACACACACACACACACACACACACACACACACACACAAAACCTCCTGTTTTCGTTGATTTAATGGTACATACTGTATTTGCAACACAGAGTCGATGTTACCACTCCAAGGTTGATTATTTTCCAATAACAGCATGTCCCAAAGTGTTTGTGGTCATCGCTTGCGTGCTTCCTCACCAGACTCTCTTTTATTGACGTTAAAAAGACAAAAACAAACAAACAAACAAACAAAAAAACCGTTGTCATGTTACTGAGAAACCAGAAAGTGTGAAGTCTGGAGGAAACCTGACCGTTACAAAACACTGACACCGGAGACTCCTGCCGTAAATGTTAAATAAGCATCTCCTTACAGAAAACGTCACCATATCACTTCTTATACGTTAATGACAGATTTTTCAAATCCATTTATTATAAGCATTACATTATGTCGTGTGTCCACCGTACAAGTCCTACAGAATTAGCTGCTCCTTTAGAAACGGTAACGTGTTATTCATTTTAAAAAGCGCATTAATAGAAGTACATCATTTGAATTACATAAATCAACACCTTCTGATCAGTCAGATTCAAGAATTCAGCAGAGTCATGGTATTAAAAACATGTAGTTGGTTGGGAACATTGATCATTTATTTAACTAGCTAAAAAAACAGCCATTTTGTTACTAGCTAAATGGCATAAAACAGCAATAATGGCTAGTGTAATCCGTTATCTTTGCTAGCTAGTTAACACTCTTGTGTGCACTAATAGAAGAGGGAATAAGATATTTCTATTCCAAAATGCTTAGCTAAAATATATGGAAGTATTTTCCGGACAAATTTCCAAAGCAGCTGCAAATTGCAGTTGTGTTTCCTATTTGTGGATGCATAAATTGTGACGTAATGCAAATGCAACTCGCATATTACTGTTTGCATTTTCGTTTACACGAATGTACAATGACTGCCAAACTTCAAATAGTAAAGCATTTGCATTTCCCAAGTCTTCCGAGTTATGACCCTGTCATATTGAAACAGCAATAGCAGTTACCCCGCTTGCTGTTTCACTTCCTCAGCGCCGCGTATGGAGCCAAAACTCAAACGCAATCGCAATTCTCTTCGCATTTGCATTTCCGATGCCTTGCACAGAAACCTGTCAATCAGTGTAGGGGGTGGGAGTTTACTACGGGCCGTTCTTTTATTTGGAACTGACGTCTGTCAAAGCCGACAGCCAAGATGGAAAGCGTGCAGATGATTGCGTGTGCCCGAGCAACGTGGCGAAAAGATCATCCCTAATTTCAGGTCAGAAAACAGGATGAGTGACAGTCGCAAACGAAGTAGCATTTGGATTCACTTAAATAACAT
>CM041004.1:7777233-7802118 GCA_022985145.1 Pangasius djambal
GAGCAGCATTCGAAATTCTCCACGGCGTGTGATATCGGGTGGAAAAATCAGCAGCTCACTGCTTGTTTTTCTTCCTCGTTCTATCAAATCAGACATATTAGCTCACATGGTTGGTTGCTTGACATTCTCAAAAGCAAGATCAGCAATGTGCCTGTGCCAGGGCTTCAGCGAGTATCTGATGTTCACTCTTCCAGAGCTGCTCCTAATGAGCTTGTGTCTTTTAGTGGCAACTTTGAATTTCGAAATCTCAATAATAACGTGCTGCATTATTTTCTCTGATAAGCTTATTTTTCCGTTACAGTCCTTTCTTTTCTAATTAATACAAGAAGATAAAAAAAAGAAATACAAAGCTCCTCAGTGATTATGAAAGGTATTGTTAAATTTCGGTTCATCTCAAGTACAAGGACGTTGTTTTTGTTGCTGAGGATTATTTGTACGTGCATGGTGAAGCCGTGGCATGTGTAACACGGTGTTAGAAATGCCCGATTTGATAGGAAGAGGACAGAACACTCATAAAAAGTAAATTAGCTTCAGTCAAAGTGATTAATGAGTCATAGGAGAATGAGTCGTGCAGTCGGTGTTGGGCTGATCTGTATGCTATAGAGCACGTGTGTATGTTGTCCCAGAAGACGAGATGAGAGCTGAGTGCTAACGATGAAGGCAGAGGCATCCAGGGACACCCTCATATGTCAACTTCATTTCCCCTCTGCAGTGGAGACGCTCTGTCTGTGCTGTCTCTCTCTCTCTCTCTCTCTCTCTCTCTCTCTTTCTCACTTTCACTTTCTCTGGGTATGAGTCTGTGTAAAGATGACAAGCCTCATCTGTTTAAACCGACACCCCCCCCCCTTTCTCTCTCTCTCTCTCTCTCTCTCTCTCTCTCTCTCTCTCTCTCACAGCTTTTACTGGCATGACCACATTTAATTGCCACTAGTGCCAAAACATCATTGCTATGACAAACTATTATTAAAGATTATAAGAAATGTCAGCTTTAGTTATATAAAGATTCTGTCTGAAATCATTAAAGTACAAATGAACAGAAATAGCGTTAGAAAACCAACAAAATAAAGGAGTGTGTGTGTGTGTGTGTGTATATACATATATACATATTCCACATTTTATATATATATATATATATATATATATATATATATATACACACACACACACACATACACACACACACACACACACAGAATTGGGGAAAAAGTGTGATCACTGTGACCTGAACCGTGGCATGGTGGTTGATACCAGGTGGGCTGGTTTGAGTATTTCAGAAACTGCTGATCTCCTGGGAATTTCACACAACAGTCTCTAGAGTTCACACACAATGGTGCGGAAAAACAAAAAGCATCCTGTGAGCAGAGGGTCTGTGGGCTGAAACAGTTTGTTGATGAGAGAGATCAGAAGAGAATGATCAGACTGGTTTGAGCCGATGTGCGGAAGGCTACAGCGTCTCAAATAACAACTCTTTACAACTGTGGTGAGCAGAAAAGCCCAGAGAACGCCTTCAAAATCACGTTTGTGGATGACACTGCAGTAATTGGTCCTTTCGGCTGACGTCATCCCCGATTGTGAACGCGCCAAAAACGAAGGACCTCAAACATCCGGGCAACCACCTCTTCATCAAACTGCGATCGCAGAAGCGCTACAGGTCCATCACCTCCCGAAACCAGTGGATACTTAACCTCTCCAGCCTGTAACAACTTTCCACCACCTCAGAACTTACTGCACCATTGCAGTGTGTCTGGCTGAACACATTGCACTTCATTGCACTGTCTGTTGCCTGGTGTCCTGGCTAATTGTGGCATTATTGCACATTACTGTCTGTCATTTTATTGTTCTGTTCTTTTCTATTGTTGTTTTACTCAGAATTGGGACATTGACAGGGCTGACCATGTTTGTTCTGAAGTATATTGCATGTAAATGCTCAACACCGCTCCTGTTTCTTTTCTCTCAAGAGACACAATTTTATCTGTGTCTATGGGCGGGCTGTATTCACTGACTGCTTGTACTTTGTGGTTTAAATTATTATACCCGTCACTGTGGTCAGGTACTTTGAGGCAAGGGCGCTCTCTCTCCCTCTCTTTTACATTACTTTTTTCTCTTCTCTCTCTCTCTCTCTCTCTCTCTCTCTCTGTGTCTTTCTCTCTCGGGCATACGTGTGAAGACAGAACAAGCCTGGTGTCTTTAGCCCTACAGAAACCATCTGTCAAAGATGAGCAGGCTTGGAGGCAAATGCAGGGTTCAGTTTATTGAACAAACCGGGGCAGAGCAACTAAAAGGCCATAGCAGTGATTAAAACCAGAAGGCAGGCAGAGGGGCAGGCTGTGACCAGGCACAGGCAGAAACTACAAGATTAGCAGTGTCACTGGCAAATGCAGGAGTGAGATGTTGTGAAGATGAGGTTAGAGTTTAGGTTATTTAGGGAGTGTGTGCAATCGTGAGCAAGTGCCTGGGGATGTGCTATCTGTGAGGGTTGTGATCGGTCATGTAATGTTGCTTGTGGTTTGCTGGCTGGCTGGGGATTGTGGGAAATGTAGTTTCTGATTTCAGTAGGGGTCGGTTTAAATGCCGATATGAACAGTGTTTGGCTCGATAGTACAGCTCTAGAGACTATATAATCCAAGCCAAGGAGCACTGAAACTGTTCTCTTGGCTCATGGATATTCTCAACACCTTACTAGGACATTTTATGTTTTAATTTGTTACCATCTGTATCTTATGTAGCTGGTCTTATTAAACAATCACTTGGACAAACACATAATTGCAAATTAATAAGAATTCACACGAGCCAAGTTATGTTTACGGTAGTTCACATTTATTGTCTGTCATGTACTAGATATATGTACATGTCACAATACTAGAGACAATTACACACATTAGTCTCATTCATTTGGACTGCAGCTTACCAATCAGACATTCAGGAAAGCATTCACCTCGCCATAGTAACCATACCGAAACTTCTGCACTGGAGATGCATTCCTTTTTTCCTGCCTGTATGTTGGATATTCCCCAGTCAGTGGACTGCTTCTGCGTGTGAACCAGCCAATCCAAGAGGTACAGGAGGTGGCATTTAGTGGAAAACTAGTAGAGGAGCTCCTTGCAAGTCTTTTCCTTGAGTTTATTGACGGAGCCACATTTTAGGTATTCCGGTGTATGTGTAAGCTCTATGGATGACCTGAGCACATCCCATGTGTGTGTTTGAGCAGTCAGTCAGTCAGTCAGTCAAGCAGCGAGTTCGTCAGTGAGTAAAAATACTTCTTCTAGGTAGAAAAGCTCAGCAAAAGTCTCATCATTCACATGCATTTAGTGTTCAGAAATGATAATACAGCACCAGTCTATTGATCTGCATTATTACTGCTTTATTTCAGCTTCCATCTTCCTGGCATCTGTCTGTTAAGCTGATGTGGTCTCTTCTGGCTGATGCTGTGCCTGCTACAATTAGTCAGACTTCCTGGATATTATATACAGTGGTGTGAAAAAGTGTTGGCCCCCTTCCTGATTTCCAACCTTTTTGCATGGAAACTAACTTTAATGTTTCAGATCATCAAACAAATTTAAATATTAGTCAAAGATAACATGAGTAAACACAAAACACAGTTTTTAAATGAAGGTTTTTATTATTAAGGGAAAGCAAAATCCAAAACTACATGGCCCTGTGTGAGAAAGTGTTTAATACTCTGTGGACTGACGAGACAAAAGCTGAACTTTTTGGAAGGTGCGTGTCCCATTACATCTGGCGTAAGAGTAACACCGCATTTCAGAAAAAGAACATCATACCAACAGTAAAATATGATGGTGGTAGTGTGATGGTCTGGGGCTGTTTTGCTGCTTCAGGACCTGGAAGACTTGCTGTGATAAATGGAACCATGAATTCTGCTGTCTACCAAAAAATCCTGAAGGAGAATGTCCGGCCATCTGTTCGTGACCTCAAGCTGAAGCGAACTTGGGTTCTGCAGCAGGACAATGATCCAAAACACACCAGCGAGTCCACCTCTGAATGGCTGAAGAAAAACAAAATGAAGACTTTGGAGTGGCCTAGTCAAAGTCCTGACCTGAATCCTATCCTGTGGCTGAATTACAACAATTCTTAAAAAATGAGTGGACCAAAATTCCTCCACAGCGCTGTAACAGACTTGCAAGTTATCGCCAACGCTTGATTGCAGTAGTTGCTGCTAAGGGTGGCCCAACCAGTTATTAGGTTAAGGGGGCAAACACTTTCTCACACAGGGCCATGTAGTTTTGGATTTTGTTTTCCCTTAATAATAAAAACCTTCATTTAAAAACTGTATTTTGTGTGTACTCATGTTATCTTTGACTAATATTTAAATTTGTTTGATGATCTGAAGCATTAAAGTGTGACAAACATGCAAAAAGATTGGAAATCAGGAAGGGGGCCAACACTTTTTCACACCACTGTAAATACTAGTAAACCGAACAGCTTAAAGGCTGTTTTTTTGTTTGTTTGTTTGTTTGTTAGTTTTTTCTGATAATGTAGCAAGTTGTCATGGTCAGATCTGCAGTTTAGGTTGGTTTGTGGACGTAAGCTATAAACTCACTTGAACACCGGTTATTCACTTTTCCTGGCATCATAAGATAAACATGTCATGGAGGTTAGCATGTGCTATCCACAGTTTCTGAGACAGCTTTTGTCCATTATATAAGAATTTCATGTTAAAGGCATTTGTCGTGAGTGCTGCCGTGTTTAATGTCATGACATCTTATGTCACGTGTACATATGTTCTCTTACAGTGCTTTATAACAACTGTCATAAGGAGCATGCTGAATCAGCGACACAGTGGTGTGATGTGTCCCAAATTACCGTTATCAACCTGAAATAGATTCTTTCCTTATAACAGCATGTCCTGAAGCGTTTTTTTTGCTCCTACACAGTAATTTATGAAGTAAATAACGATTACATTTTTTACATTTATTAAATAGTGATACATTATACTTTCAAACATTTCTAGTTACATTTAATGCTGTGGAATGTCCTCAGAACAATTTGGTTCCCGTTATCACTTACGTTATAACAGCTATGACGAGTCGTTCCCTCGCCGGGCTTTCTCATTTCTCTCTCTTGAAGTTAGTGAGACAGAAACGGCAGCTTGTCCTGTTACAACCTGTAGAAACCAAAAACTGTCCTGACATTTTTATCATGGGAGAGAACTTATAGGAACAGCTTTACCTCCGGCTGTTACAAAGCGCTGACCTCGGATGTTAAATAAACATCTCGGTAGTATTGCGTTCACCACGTAAGTACATCACGATGACTCACTCAGGAACATACACTCAATACATACAACATACACCATTCAGCACTTAAGAGTACTTTTGTCTGTCTCTCACTGTATCCTTCTGTCTTTTTCCTCTTTCACTGTCACTATAATCTTTGTCATTGTCAGTCTCTTTCTGTCTCATTGGCTCCCTGTCACTCTCTATCTCTCTTTCTCTGTGTCCCTCTTGGCTTATATTTGTGACTCACTCTGTCAGTCTCTCTGTCTCTTGTACTGTACGTCTCTCTCTCTGCTTGTTTTGATCATGATTAGTCCTCTGCTGTTCCTCTGGACGCCTGCATGCATGTATAACGATATGCATGTATTTTTCATTTTGCTCCTACTTTCTCTCTCTCTCCCTCTCTCTCTTGCTTGCTCACGCTCGCTCGCTCTCTCTCTTTCTCTCTCTGTCTTTTCCTGTCGCTCTGCTGCAGTTGTTTGCATTAATGAAATCACGGACCGGTACCAGGCCACGACCAGGCCGAAAGAGCTTTATGATTTAAATGATAAAAGAAAGGCATGCATACATCATTTATGAGTCACCAAACGCTCTGTCATTGCAAATCCGCCCCGTGCTGGAACCCAGCCGTTGCATCTGATGCATTTTTAATGGGCCCATTCCCGCATTCCACACACACACACACACGTATGTCAGCAGATATTACCAATCATTAAGTGGATTTGTAAATAGGCTGCAGTAATGAGGCCAGCTGTTTTGTCGGCATGTGGGTGTGTGACAGAGGGAACAGGAAGGTAGATATTTGTAAACTCAGACACACTGCATGCTTACATGCATTCAAGCCTAGTGATGCACTTGGCTAGACTCGTTCCTGCTTGTGCACATGTGTATATACATACACTTTTTGATATACGAGCCCCGCCACCCCACAAGATGTGAAGCATCTTGCTGTGGATCAATGCATTTCCCTTATCTAACGCGACTTCCTGAAAGATTTCATGTATGAAATAACTTCACAAGTAAAATCTAGCACCCTGTTTCATACGCATGTGTAATTTCAATGGATAAAGTTTATTGCTGTGAATGTATAAATGAATGAATAGGAAACACAATATAAGCTAAGCAGCATTAAATCCTTTCTCAGCGCTCTGATCGGTTCCACTGCTGCTTCTCAATAGTCACAGCTGTCCAAACTCAGACTTTTATGCGTTTGTGTGCTTTGTGATGTGCATCACGTGGGCCCTCGGCAAACGGTGAAGGATGATGAATCAGCTCAGACATTCACACACAAACTTTATCTTGCCTTATCAGCCAGAGTGGCAGACTGTGAAAGCAAGAGATAGATTACCTCCAACTGAGCACAGTACGCACCAAAGATTGAAAAATCCTGCAAATAGGAAAGTTTCTAAATGTCTTTATCTGAGTTGTTCCTCTGAACCAAGGTCAAATCGCTTGGGTTTAGGCACAAGGTTCTGCAGGTTGTATACAGTTGTACTTTGAATAAAGACTGAATAATAGTATAGCCAACAATATTAAACCATCTTGAATGGTGTATTTATTTTTAAAAGCAGACAGTGAAGTCTGAATTTGAAATGCATCCCCGCAATGTCAGTATATTTCCAATGCTGGTGCCACCTTTAGGACTGTTCCGAACCGTCATTAGCTCGTCTGTTGTCAGGTCTGTTAGATCATCGGTTCTCATAAGTCATTTTTTGTAGCCAGGGACCCCTTTAATATAAAATAAATTCCACAGTCCCCCTTCAGTATGGATTTATTTCATTTAAATGTTTATGCCTACACCAACAAGTGGGAAACGAAATGGTAACGAGATGGACTAGGCTTGTCGTCTTCAGCGTCAAGTCTGCCGTCATAACGTCTCACTCAGCCATCAGTGCGTCAGAATTTGGGCAGAATTTGGACACCAACGGCATGCATGTGGCCTGCTCATGATCCATCACTACAGCCAGAACACACTGTTCAATGTGGAACACTCAGAGGAGACATGGAGGTATCCGGGGGATTTTCACCACCCCTGGTGGTTAGGAGGGGTAAAATAGAACCTCTTTGCTTTCTGTCTGCTAGTTAGCTAGCTGCTCTGACTTTAAACAGAGTTCAGAGAAAACTAACCATACACGTCATCAAGCAAATCATTTTCTCTCTGCAGAGGATAAATTCATTCCATAAAAAAAAAAAAAAAAAATCAATAATCAACCTTTCCAGACACAGCTGCTGTTCTGTGCCACTTTTGCGATTTTAATGATGCAAAGTATAGTAGTCTGTATAAGCATGAAATTAAATGACAGAACAGTGATAGAAAGAATTTTATGATATAATGATAAAGTATAATGTAACTGACTGGGTTTCAAGCACCCATAAACCTTTTCAGGAGTTTCATAGTTACCAGTGGAGGAACTGAACAGGGCTATGGTAACTTTTGTAAATCCTGCTCCAAAGTAGGTACACTATATGGCCAAATGTTTGTGGACACCTGACCATCACACTTATATGTGGTTCTTCAACAAACAGTTTCCCTTCACTGGAACTAAGAGGCCCAAACCTGTTCGAGCATGACGACGCCCCTGTGCACAAAGCGAGCTCCATGAAGACATGGTGTGTGAAGCTTGGAGTGGAGGAACTCGAGTGTCCTGCACAGAGCCCTGACCTCAACCCCACTGAACACCTTTGGGATGAACTGGAACACCGACTGCACCCCAGACCTCCTCGACATCAGCGCCTGATCTCACTAATGCTCCTGTAGCTGAATGAACACAAATCCCCACAGCCACGCTCCAACATCTAGCGGAAATCCTTCCCAGAATCTGGAATGGGATGTTCAAAAAGCACGAGTGGTTGTGGTCAGGCATCCACAAACTTTTGGCCATATAGTGTACTTCTCTACTGTCCAGGTAGTACTGGAGTGGAGCTTGGTGTATCGAATGCAGCTGATTAGTCAATTAGTTCATGTAATGGCCATCTTTCTTACCTGGAATTTTCATATCTTGTGTTTAGCTAGCAACTGATTATTAAGGCATGATTTAAAAAGCCATATGAATATTCGAGCAACAAAGCAAGAACTATTAAAGAACACCACAACTTCAGTCTGAACCTTCTCCATATTTGCTCTGTTTTTGTTGTGTTGTGAAATGTCATAACCGCCACACAGGTTGTGTCTCTTTTATTATTTTACTTAATAACGCCAGTCTTCGGAGTGTGGTAGGAACACAAACGAGGAACTCCTCTAGGTGGAGTTCTTCAGCAGGTTCTAGAATTTCAGAGAAAACATGAGAACCTCTTGATGACTTTGCTCTGGTGGCTCTGCTCTGGTATGGTTTTCGGAGTCAAATCAGTGAGTCACAGAGTTAGGGTCAGTCAGGCCGCTGATGACAGCGACGATAATGGTGGTGACGGTGGTGGTGATGATGTTGGTGGTGATGATCACGACGACAACGATGGTGACGATGATGACGACGACAGTGGTGACAATGACAACGATGATAATGATGGTGACGATGACAACGGTGACGATGATGGTATGATGATGACGATGATGATGATTATGGTGATGACGACGATGATGATGGTACGATGATGATGACGATGATCGCGATGGTGACGATGATGCTGACAATCATGATGATGATGACGATGACAACAATGATGACGATGATGATGTAATTTAGAGTGAGGTTATTTGTGGTAATGTTCACGCTTCTGAAGGTGAAGGTGATTTCATCTCATCACCTTCATTTCTATGCTGTGCTTCTCCGTTCCTTACATGAGAATAGCAAAGTGATGAAAAAAGAAGTTGTTCTGCTATCTGTATGCATTTTTCTTCACCCCATCTCTCTCTCTCTCTCTCTCTCTCTCTCTCTCACACACACACTCACACACATTCTCATTCTCATTCCACTCTGGCTGCCTCGCTAGCCTGCACTCTCCCACTCATCTTGCTACTCATCTCTCATTTTTGTGCTGCCTTTCATATTGTAACAGCTCTGTGCTTCAGCTGCACAGAAAAATACTGTCTGATAAAGCCATGTTTGCGTGTGTGTGTGTGTGTGTGTGTGTGTGTGTGTACTGATTAGCATTTCTCTCACATTTAAATTAGGCAGGAGGCCTGATAATGTGGCTTGAACCAGGGCTCACTGGCAGGAATGATGTTCCTGTCTCTCATCTCTTTCTGGAATAAAGGTGACGGAGCAGAAATATCACTATAAAAAATGGAGAAATGGAAATAATCGGTCAAGCGAGACACATCTTTTTATTATCACCATTCATTTTAGTAGTGTAACGGCTATATATTCCACACCTCCTCTCTCCCTCTCTCTCTCTCTTTCTCTCTCTCTCCGACCGAGAGCGAAGTGGTCTGTGTGCTTCGCCAAGCTCTCTTCACAGTTCAGTAATCGACCTTTTAGCACCAACACTTCATGTTCTCCATAGCGCTCTCCCCTCTTCACCATATTTCTTCGCTACCTCTACCCATCACTTTCCTGTTTTCTCATTTTTAGCTTAAAATGGCATTGACTCACGCTGTCGATCTATAATGTTTCTGGGCTTGCAAAAATAAATAGACATAGGCGTTTCAGAAACGCAACTCGTAATGTGCATTAAACACTGATGATCACATTAAAAAGCATGGAGAAAAAAAACTAGTGGGGAAAAAAGTGAAGAAAAAAAAAAATCCCAGACTTATGGCACAGCAGTAAAACTCAGTTCCACCAACCTTCAAAATAACATTCTCAGCGAGGGCTATAGTTATTGATCGTTTTTGTGACTTCACTGCAGATTGACTCCTGGTCCTACATCTGTGTTGGATTAGTAAGGCTGTAGCGATACGGTGTATCATCCTGAACGATACTTCCAACAGACTGCATCATAAACTCTGCTATTCGTCGTAAGATGCCACTATATTACGTGAGGTGTAGTAAACATTGAAATTTAATCCAGACCAAACGCCTTCGTCTGAAATGTAGCTTCTTCTTTCTCTTGAATGAGGAGAGGCTACAGAGGTTTAAAAGTATACGGCACATTGCAGCTTGAGACGTACCAGATCCATCACTTATCGCTGTCACTTAGTGCTGGCTCTGCTGAAGTGTTGCACAGTGCTAAAAGCAAGCGGAACTGACTTACACTCCGCCTGAGCCCGTCCTCCTTTTATCCAGCGGCCGTCTTAATGAATTTGTTTGCAGTCATGGATTTATGCTTGCATGCTTTCTTTATTTTTTTCATATCCAATTTTTCTTTAGTTAATACCATTAATATGAAACGATTGGGTTTCACAAAAGTATCATTCAAATTTGTGTGGGGCTAAAAATGCACAAGCGAATTAAGCATGACGGCGTAATCTGAATCGTGATTTATAGGATTTGAAGCCTTGCGCTTTCTCTCTCTTGCTTTCTCTCACGTTCTCGCGTTTCGTATTTCTCTTTTTTCCTCTCACGTCCTCGCTCTCTTGCTTTCCGTCTTGTTTTTCCCGGTCTCTTACTTTCTTTCTCTCTCGCTTTTTGTTTCTCTAACTCTCTTTTTCTCTTTCTCTTTCTTTCTCTTTCTCTGTGACTTTCTTACAAACACACACACACACACACAGTTTTTTTTATGGTCTTAAGAAACGTGTTGAACCTCATTTTACGCAATGCCATGTTCGGAAATTTGAAATCGGAACATCATAAAGACATAAGAACTTGTTTTTCGTGGATTATTTCACGGATTCTTTTTTTCATTTGAACTAGACTCATGATTAACAGTGACAGTGCAGATAGTAATCAGGTGCTGATGAGTGCTGGTGTTGATTCCCATGCCATGTTTTAATTCAGGAGCATACACCCACACACACACACACACACTTACACACACTTCTGAAGGCCATCATATCTGCTGGCTTGTGCGAGCGTTTAATCAAATGCAGCAGGTCGTTTATTTTGCGGCGTGCTGGCCTCTCCACCAGCTCTGCTGCTGTGCTGCTCTCTGTTTTTCAAAGCTACCACCTGCATTATTTATAACAGGGGAAAAGAGTAAAGAGAGCAAGGCAGGTGTGTGTGTGTGTGTGTGTGTGTGTGTGTGTGTGTTCCAATAACAGCACATCCTGAAGTGTTTTATTCCACTTACACCACAGCCATTTGCCAACAATTACAATTTGTAGTTGATGTGTTCATGTGACAGAACCATATGTCACACTTTTTATCCGTTTATAGTTACGTTTAACGTGGACAAAAAAGACAAGCTAGTTCCTAATTAGTCCACGACACAAGGGCACGTGATTGAGCTGCTGCTGTAGACACGATGACGTATTAGAACGAGCGCATAAGATTAGTATGACAGCTGGAACTACAGTCAGAGCCGCTGTTGCAGAGAATTAATCAACAACTTCTGACCAATCAGAATCGAGAGATATTGTTTAAATGTTTAATGATGTTTGAATGTTTAGATCCTTGTACCAAATATTTGCATTTTTACTGCATTTATTGCATAAAAAGGCAAAGAAGAAGAATGTGTGTGTGTGTGTGTGCGCGTGTGTGTGTGTGTGTGTGTGCGCTTGTGTGTGTGCGCGCGCTGGTGGTTATTACAGCGGACTGGCATCTGACACGTGTTTAGCAGGATGTGTGAGTGTTCTGATGGCTGTGATAGTGTGTTGTCTGCATTTTCATAAAGCTGCCAATCAATAGCAGCAACAAACACACACACACGCACACACACGCACACACACACACACACAAACACACACGCACACACGCACACACAAACACACACAGGGGCTGTGAAACTGGCGGCACTTAAGTGGTTATTGAAATTGATTTTTTTTTCTTTTGCCCTGCCTTTGTTAATTTCTTTGTTTGTTCCATTCCCCTTCTGTCTCCTCTGCTTCCCTCCTCCCTCTTTCACTCCCACTGTCTCCTTTCCTTCCTCTCTCTCTCTCTCTATCCCCTTTCCTCCCTCTTTCACTCCCACTGTCTCCTTTCCTTCCTCTCTCTCTCTCTCTCTCTCTATCCCCTTTCCTCCCTCTTTCACTCCCACTGTCTCTTTTCCTTCCTCTCTCTCTCTCTCTCTATCCCCTTTCCTCCCTCTTTCTCTCTACTTCCTTTATTTTTAATCTTTTTCATTTCCCTTCCTTGCTGTCCCCTTCCGTCGACTCCTTTATCTTTCCCACTCTTCTTTCATGCGTCCTTCTCTCCTGTCTCTCACTTCTCATCCCCCTTTTGTCTCCTCTCTCTCTTTTCCTCTCTCTTTTTCTTTTTCCTCCATTCTTCCATCTTTTCCTCCTTCTCGTCTGTCTCACTCTTTCTCCTCCCTGCTGCCCCTCGACACTTCCCTCATTTCCTCTTTCTTCTGTCTCCCTCTTTCTCTCTCCTTCCTTACTTTCATCCATCTTTCCCTCATTTCCTCCTTCTTTCCTTGGTCCCTTTTTTACATGTCATCCTTCCTTTCCTTCTTTCTTCTCTCCCTTTCCCTCTGCTCTCTTGTTGGATTACCCTTTCTCACCTCTATTCATCTTTTCGTCCCTATCAAATATCTAATCGTTTGTTCTTCTTTTTCATTCTCCACACTGTTTTCTCTTTTTTCATCCTCTCCACATCTCTCTCTCTCTCTCTCTCTCTCTCTCTCTCCCCAGGTGGGTGAGGAGTGTTGTGACTCGGAGCTGTTGGCTCTGTTGCTGGACGCGGGTGTGCTGGTGCAGTGTGTGAACTCGGCTCTGTATCCGCTGCTCGTCTCCCACATGCTGTCTCAGGGTTCGTGGGATGTGGACGCCGCTGCGCGCCAGCTTCAGCAGGCCGGACACCACGCCCAGGCCGGCTCCCTGCTGCTCGCCCACCGCGGGGCCCACCCGGCCCTCGCCACCTTCAACAGCGCCCTCTCTGTCCTGCGCAAGTGGATCTGAGAAACACACACATGCACACACACACAACACATGGCCTTCCATCTAGCAAACGTCTTCTTCTTATTATTATTATTATCATTATTATCATTATCATTATTTATCAGAGGATAAAGAAGCTTGGAAAGGAGTAAAAACAAGATTAAATGACACACAAATGAATGATTTGTATTAAGAAACCAGCGATTAATTAAAGATTAAAGGATCTTCTACAGACTCAGCTGAGGCCATTAAACCTTTATAAAGGCCACAGATTTGCATTATTTACCTGCTCAGAGCTGCAGAGTGAGGAACCAGGGATGGCGATCTATCCCTCCAGTCATCCTTCCATCTATCCGTTCACCCATTTTTCTCTCTCTGTTCCCATTTTCCTCCCTCTTTCTTTCCCCTTCCCTCCATTCGTCCATCTTTATCATGTTTCATCCTTTTCTTCTGTGTGGCTTCAGTCACTTCTCTTTCATGCATTTCCTCTTTTTCTGTTGTCTCTCACTTCTTTCCCCTTTCTCTCTCCCCTTCCTTTCATTAATCTACTTTTCCTTTATTTACTTTTTTCCTGTCTCCTTTCATCCAGGTCTCCTTCTGTCTCTCTTTTCCCCCATCTTTCTGTTTACTTCCTTCCATTCTTCTATCCTTCCTTCCTGTCTCTCAATTCTCTTCCCCTTTTCCTCTCCCTTTCCTTCCATTAAGCCACCTTTCCTTTTTTTCCCTGTTATTTACTCCGTCTCCATGCACTTTGCTCTCCTTCTGTCTCCTTCCATTGTTCCCTTCTGTCTCCCTTCCTCCGTCTCTCACTTCTCTTCCCCTTTCTCTCTCACCTTCTTTTCATGAATCCATTTTTCCTTTATTTATAACTTTTCCTGTCTCCTTTAATTCATGTCTCCTTCTGTCTTTCTTTTCCTCTCTCTTCCATTCTCCTATCATTCCCAGTCTTCTTCCTTCCCTTCTGTTTCTCACTTCTCTTCCTCTTTTCCTCTCCCCTTCATTTCATTAATCCATCCTTTCTATATTTTTAATTCTGCCCCTTTTCTGTCTCTTTTCCTCCCTCTTTCGTTCTACGTTCTTTCATTCTTCCATAATTCCCCTCTGTCTCCCTTCTTCCATCTCTCACTTCTTTTCTCCTGTTTCTCTCCTCCCTTCTGTTTCACCACTCTTCCATCCATCCACCACCCCCCTTTCTCTCTCTCTCTCTCTCTCTCTGACACTGTGTGACGTGAGGGTAATCACATTACTCAGGCTGTTTAGCCACGCTAACCCGCTCTAATGCTCATTACAGGACACAGTTCTAATTGAAAACGCGACCCACGTGCCGAGCGTGTTTCTCTTTCATTGCTACGTGTCATCTATTCATTCTTTTTTTTTTCCTTGGGGCGGATATTAATTATACTGTACACAGGACACACGAGACCCCCAGGCAGCTGCATGTTGCCTTATTGTCGAAGCAGTCTCACACACACACACACACACACACACGCGCGTGTCGTGGAGTTGACCAGCGGTGACAGATAGCATTGGCTTCAGATGCCTGTTTTGATTTATTAACCAGTGTAGCAGAGCCGTGTTCCAGTCCAGACTGACCCACACACTGTTGTGTGTTTCTCCCTTGTAGAATGTAGCTCTCAATAATATATCAGTGAATAAAGAATTTAAAAAACGAAATGTTGTTTTGACTGGCTGATTTCAGCGCAGTAGTATGCATAATTATTATCCTCTAATGAAGAAGGTAGACACAGCTATTAATCGAGATGAGTTCAAATCCCGGATCTCAGGCCTGCCACGGAGCCACAGTTACACTCACCACCTTCCCGTGGTGGCAGTGTACACATGACGACAATCTGTTCAGTGTAAGTTCAGTCAAAACATTTTTCAGTATGCAGAGCTGCCAACATCGCTAGCAGGCTGAGCGGGAAAAATACCACATAACTGTAGCATATTGAGTGGATGGCTCAAGAGCAGAAAATGTATTGTCCAAGTGATATTTAATTGCAACCTGCAGAAATGTTTGGATTTACACGCAACCCGCTGAGGGTATCAGCGTAATTAAACATGTCGGCTCTGCAGTCCAGTTCATGCCACGATGTTGATACTCTAACTACAACTGTAATAAAACATATTCATTGTTTTAAAAGACCTTTTGATTAACTTAAGCACCAGTACACAGACCAAAATAAAGTTCTTTACACTTATTGACTTATTACTTATTAATAAAATCGGTAATGCCGCTACGGCTGGACCGTAGATCTCAGCAAGTCTGTCCTGAATTGTTTTGTTTTTTCTCCCCACACTGAAGGTGTTTTTGTATTTCTGCTACATTTTTCACTTTTTAAGCTTTATGCTTCTAGTGGTAACTTGCAGCATTTCCAAGTGAATTCTGAATTTCCTTATGAACTGCTTGGCTTAATCTTAGTTTCATAAAATACTACTAGAATGCAACTCTAAACTTTATATTATAATATAAGTCTTGCTAGTTTTAATGTTAAGTTTTTGGTGTGAGCAGCGTATAACAAACCAAAAGCTGTGCATTAGAATGTAACAAAATCAAACACAGCCAAATAAATATTAGCTCTCTGTCAGCTACACTCATGGGAAAAAGAAAGTACACCCTTCTTCAATTCTATGTTTTTATTTACCAGGGCATAAATAGCAATTGTGTGGTCCTCGCCAACTTTTAGAAATAAACAAATAACCTCAGGTGACAAAGACAAAAAAAAACAAAACGGCAGATTTCAATATGTAGTCATTTTTTCAACGAAAGTAAAGCACCATTCAGAAACCAGATGGGAAAAATAAGTACACCCTTCCTACTTCCACAGTCGTTAAGAGAGTAATTAGCAGCCAGGTGTTACTAATGAAATGTACAAGACTAGTTAATCAAGAAGTGTGACTACCTCTGTAAAAGCAGAACTTTTGATGGTTTGGTGTTCTCAAGAACTCTGTGTTTCTACATCATGTAAAGAAGAAAAGACATAAGCCATGACCTCGGAGAGGCAAGTATGGCTGCTCATCAATCTGGGACGGGTTAAAAGGCCATCTCCAAACAATTTGAAATTCACCATTCTACAGTGAGAAAGATTGTTTACAAATGGAGAGCCTTCAAGACAGTTGCCAGCCTTCCCAGGAGTGAACCTCCCAGCAAATTCAGCCCAGGGTCAGACATAATGCTCAGAGATATAAAGAAAACCTCAAGAGTTACATCATGTGACCTACAGGTCTCTGTAAGCACAATCGGAAAAAGACTGAACAAGTAATCTGTCTCTGTCTCATGAAAGCACAATCATAAAAAACTGAACTTGTATGGCTTTCATAGAAGGTTGGCTAGGAAAAAGCTCCTTCTCTCCAAAAAGAATATGACAGCATGACTTGGTTTGCAAAATGGCATCTAAACAAACTACAAAAGTGGACTGATGAGACCAAGGTGAAGATGTTTGGTCATAATGCACAGTGCCTTGTTTGGCAAAAACCAAACACAGTGTATCACCACAAACACCTCATACCAACTGTGAAGCATGGTGGTGGAGGGGTGATGATTAGGCTTGTTTTGCAGACACAGGACCTGGGAAACTGAAGTCGTTGAGACAATGATGAAGCCCACTTTATACCAGAATATTCTTGAGACAAATGTAAGGCCGTCTGTCATGCAACAGGACAATGATCCCAAACACACCAGCAAATCAACATCTGAATGACTAATGAAGAAACAAATCAATGTGTTGGAATGGCTGAGTCAAAGTATAGACTTTAACCCCAGTGAGATGTTGTGGTGGGATCTTAAGAGAGATCTGGAGATCTGTTGCCATGAGAACAACCTCCTCCTGAATGTCAGCAAGACAAAGGAGTTGATAGGACTTAAGCAAGAAGAAGGAGAGGAGCTACCACCCCCTAAGATCAATGATGCCCCGGTGGAGAGAGTGGACAGTTTTCAGTACCTTGGTGTTCACATCACGCAGGACCTGTCATGGTCCTGTCACATTAACACCCTGGTGAAGAAGGCCCGTCAGTGGCTTTACCACCTTAGAAACTTGAAGGACTTTAAACTGTCCTCTAAGGTGCTAAGGAACTGCTACACCTGCACCATCGAGAGCATCCTGATGGGAAGCTTAGGAACAGCACCATGCAGGATAGGTGGGCTCTCCAGAAGATGGTGCCATCAGCTGAGTGTACCTTCCGCACTGAGCTCCCTGACCTGCAGCGTATCTACAGCAAGCGGTGCTGGACCAAAGCCAGGAAGATAGTCAAAGACCTCAGCGATGAACAACGGACCTTTCTCTCTGTTGAGGTCAGAGAAGCACTTCCATTCCCTGAATGCCAACACAGAGAGAATGAGGAAGAGCTTCTTCCCACAGACTATTTGGGCCCTCAACCAGGACAACACATAGGACTAGAGCTCAGATTTCTTTTGCACATTTTTTTTTGCAACACCCCCTACATTCCTGTTAATATGCCCATATTATTCCCATACCCATATTTATTATATATGATGGCAATTTCAATACAACTACCTCAGCCTGATATTGAACAGCATTATGTTGCACAAATAACTGCACATATCTGCACTTTATTTCTAATATAGTCAAACTGCTGCTGCCACCTATCTTTTATATCCCTTATATAAAAGTATTGTTGTTGTTTTTTTTTTCCTGTACTGTATACAAGTAGTTCTGGTTTATGTAAATTCTATTTTGTGTCACAGAAGTCAGAAAAAAGCATTTCACGGCACGTTGTACTATGTATGGTTGTGTGTTTGATAAACTCCTGCAGAAAACGTTTCAAGTTGTTGTTGCTAAAGCTGGTTCTACATGTTACTGGATTATAGGATGTACTTTTTCCCCCACCTGACTTCTGAACGTTGGTTTACTTTTTGGAAAAAAAAATCACTACATATTGAAATCTGTTGTGCTTTTTTCCTCACCTGAGGTGATTTGTTTGTTAATAGAAGTTGGAGAAGAGCACACAATTGTTATTTAGGCCCTGATAAGTAAAAGCAAAATTGAAGGAGGGTGTCCTTTCTTTTTCCCTGGCCTGTAGTTGTGCTTTCTGTAGCGCTACACGTGTTTTTGAATCCTGCGTCCTCCACTGCTGAGTGCAGTCTCATATCTGCCGTTATGAACTTCCCAATCGCAGCAGTGATTTCATTAACCCAGACTGAATCAGCGAGGAAATGCTGCCTGAATGCAGCTCTGCTCAACTCTCATACCGGGAAGCCGAAATGCTCCCATACACCAGACCTTAAATATTTATGGGATTCTTCTCATGCTTGCTGCTGAACGTAGCCATTGCTGCTTTTCCCAGTCTAGCACGCTAGTGCTAGTATGCCTTCAGATTGGCTTGTGAAAAATGGCGCACACTGTCCCCTTTTTTGATTCTAAATAAAGAGGAAGCTACTTTGAAGTACAAAGGAGATTATTAGACCTCATTGAACCAAGAGCCTTGTATCAGACAGTACAATACTCCACATCGTTACACCCCGACTAAATAGATCTTACACGTAAACACACGGACTACTGTAACAGCCTCCACCATCAGTGAATACCGCTAACCACTAAGCAGACCTTCCACCATAAAAGCAACGTTCTCAGCCGTGCCATAGCTGTGAGTGATGAGTCCTTGGAATATGGAACTTTAAAAGCGGGTGATTAAGGAACCCACGCTTTTGATTACCCTTGTCTTCTTTTCCCCCCACAGGTAAAATATCACAGTGGCTGATTTTTCCTTTACTCATCCATGATGCCAAATAAGCACCTATTCACAATAAAGCTTCTTCTGACGAATCACTATAGCACCATTCACATGACATTTAACACGACACTGCTCTGCAGCTGGCACAGCAATCACACGTTCTGCATTCTGATTTCTTTTTCCTCATTGTGTGAGAATTGTATTAGGTCACAAATCCTCCGCTGTGTGTCTGGACTGAACTCTAGTGCAGAGAATTAGGATAAAAGAATGACGCATTAATAAATAGAAATTTAAAAAAAAAATAGCTTCTATTTCCCAAACCAGTTACTAATAAAGTTTCAGTCATTTTAGAACTTATGGCTCAGAACAAGAGATTTTCTGATGCTGGATTTCTGGCCAGGCTTCTCTTTTCAGGAAGGCTAAGATGAAGAGGATTTTCTTGTATGAAGCGATTTCTCACCTGCTGCCTTCTCGAGCGATAGAGGAAAGCTCGCCAGCTCAGGCGTCTGGGGCTGTTAGCTCCGGCTCATCAGCGTCTGGAGCCGTTTGCTCGAGAGTGGGAACTTTCTTCTCATTAATGTAGTGGGAATGCATTTTCTCCGAGTAATACCAGGATTTTCAAAGGCGAGCTGCTTCTGCGGCAAACGTGATGTGATTTTTATTTATTTTTTTTTAAGAATTTTTTTACACTCTGGTAGTAAGCCCCAGGGTGAAGATCACTGGATTTTAGTGATGGTATAAAAATCAAAACGGAGCTGTTTTTCCCTCTGACTAATTACTAAGTAGATTAAAGACCGGAGATCTTTCAACCATTTTAAAGACAGCAGCCATTCAGCAGGGAGTGGATTCTGTTTTTTGAGGAAGTTATTCCACAAAATAATGATGGTGTACACCATCATTATTTGAGAAGTAGATGGTGATGGCCAGGAGGTGACTGCACATCGTCATGCAGTGTGAAAAAGCTCCATTTCACAATCCAACCCAAAAAAAAAAGCATAGATAGATAGGCAGCTAACAAATCAGCAATCAATAACTTAAAATATTTTGTAATATTTTATGAAATAACAGGAATAAATGTGCTCTTTAATAATTAATCAGCTGTGCTTAATGACAGGTTTATTAATCGCTATCGTTTCTATAGTGACAGCTCATTGGCAGGGACTTGCAATGCGGACGCTCCACATAATCTAAAGCTAATAATAAACAGATTAAAAGGAGCTGTTTATTTAATGTTTATGGAAGGAGTCTCCAGTTTCAGTGCTTCACAACAGTTTTTCAACACAAGCTTTGTGGATTTGTTTGTTTGTTTGTTTGTTTGTTTGTTTGTTTGAGAGAGCAAAAGTAAAGCTGATGAGAGGGTAACATTTTAAAGCTGCTATAACGTAAGTGATAACAGGAACATAATAGTACTGCAGTCTGCACTCTTCTCAGATATAATGTCACCATTATTCATTACAGTAAACACAAAGAACAAGCAGTAAAGCTTCGGAAAAAAGTACAAGTGACCCAAGGCTATGTAGCAAAACAGCCACAAAAATACCCATTAAGGGTACAAAGCAATCAATAAATAATTCATAAAGATAAAACTGATGACATTTACAGCCTGGCACGACTGCCTCTGTTCACAGATTACTAAAGCTCAGGCCTATAAGCATCAGTGGCATGAATGCCATGAGCAAATAATTACCAGCTTGAACGGTTTGCACTTTAGAACTGAGGTGAACTGATTTCACCTCACAAATTGTTTAATAAATAACGGTTTAAAAAGATGTGTGTTGATGTTAATCTTAAGAGGGTATGGCTTATGGTGTGCTATAAACCCACCTAGGGCACACTGTAAAAAATTACCAGGCAGGTAGGTACAGTAATTAATATACAGCATTCGTACTGTAAGGTTTCTTTACAGTAATGGCACATTTGCTTTTCAGTGTTCTATAAGCAAGGGGGAAAAAAAACCTTTTTAAAAACATTTTTCCCCATATATTTCTATGTTTAAACTTCTCCGTTTATCCCTCAATGCTGTTACAATTACATGTTACTCCTTCCATATTCTGCTGCAGGTATGAAGGTACATGGAAACACTGGTGAAATGGAGCAAAGTAAATGTCAGCACAATGTCAGCCGTTATAGAACTCTCCTGCTAGAATGGCATGCAGTCACTAAATGGTAAACAAACTGAGAGAAAATAAAGATGCTGGCCAGATGTGTGAGGACCGAACATCACATCACATAGCTGAAATGTTCTCCAATGACTTGTTGACTATTTGTTGAGCTCACAAGCCTGATGTTCTAGAGTGGAAATAAAAAGTCTACAAACCCAGTTAATATTGCATTTTTTTTTTTTTTTTTTTGATGTAAATAATGAAACCAGGATAAATCATGTCAAATCTTTTTCCACCTAGCCCACATAAATTTTGCAGAAACCATGCGGCAAAAGGTGTTATGTGTTCTGATGAAACCAAGGTAGAACTTTTTGGGCATAATTCCAAAATATGTTTAGTGCAAAACCAAGATTATCACCCAAAAGAGCACCATATCCACAGTGAACCATGGTGGTGGCAGCATCATGATAAGGGGTATAGAAATATTATAACCATAAAATGTTAACCGTGAAATGTGTACTCATATTTGATAACATGTAATCCTCAATGTTATAGATGTATGGAACTGGTATAGTGCACAAGGTGACACGGAGGCCTGAACGTGATCTGTATGACCTTACATAGGCGTTGGTACCCTGCTAAGTGGGGAGAGCAGGAATAAGCTGTACATTTAAGTGAGAAAGGCTGCCTTAAACACTAACATAAGCATATATTGGAATGTTGGGTCTTGTGAAAAAGCAGAATGTGGAAGTTTTTTTCATGTAAATGTATATAAGAATGGCCCTCTGAAGAGTTGGGGAGCTTTCTCTGCAGAGAACCGCTCGGCTTTATTTTTTGAAAGAATAAAGTCTATGGCCTCGATCCTCTGCTCTCCGGAGTGATCTTTGATCTTCAGCACTGGCTACAACAGGGTTTGCTTCTCTTCAGCTGGAACTGGGGCTCTATTTGAGATAGAAGGAATCATGGATAGCTGCAAATACCAATCTATTTTTGGTAAATAGCCTGCAAGCCTCTGTTAGACAGCTGAAGATGAA
Organism: Pangasius djambal; assembly: GCA_022985145.1. Taxonomy (NCBI): domain Eukaryota; kingdom Metazoa; phylum Chordata; class Actinopteri; order Siluriformes; family Pangasiidae; genus Pangasius; species Pangasius djambal. The sequence continues at coordinate 7,799,147 of CM041004.1, forward strand.
CAAAAATTTCACCTTCCAGCACGATAACGACCCAAAGCACAAATCCAGGTCAACAAAGGAATGGCTTCAGAAGAAGATGATCAGTGTTTTGGAATGGCCCAGTCAGAGCCCAGATATAAATCCCATCGAAAACCGTGTAAGAGTACTGTGCACAGGAGACCCTCTCGCAATTTGATAGAGCCGGAGCAGTTTTGCAAAGAAGAGTTGAAGAAACCTGCCAAGTTGGTAGACTCTGAACATAAATATGAACTGAAGATACTGATCATGCTGTATGCTTGTTTGTTAGACACTTAACTAACTCACCATATGTTATCACATTAACTTTTCAGCCTAGTCAGTTTCCAGGCACCTGAAACATGGGACTGGAAAACATATTGGAGCTTTGACTTGGGCTAGCTAATGAATTTATGAGTCGCCTATCCCTGGGTGGTAAAAGATTTATTAGCAGTTTTTCAATCCATTGATTGAGCAAAGCAGCATCCAATTCTAGGTTCAATGTTCTGCAGTGGCTCTTGTTTAGACCTGATATTTGAACTTCCCTGAGCTTCCACTTTCCCGTCACTGGGACCTGTATCTCTCCAAGAAATCTTTCAATCCTACAATTCCCTGTCATAAAAGATTTATATGAAAGCTTTTGTATGCTGGCAGTTTCATCAGAAATAAGACAGTATAGATAGAATTCTTTTATTTTCTCAGTCTTCTTATTTTTCTCCACGCATCTTGAATGATGGTGAAGACTCTCAGCTCTAACCACATGACACCACAGTTATCAGACTGGATTGATCATTTCCAGTCAAATCACTGTTTCCATCTCACCTAGTTTAATAAAAAAAAAACTAACCAAGACTGGAACTAGCAGTACAAAGCCATTTCCTTTGGACCATGTATTTAAATAAATAAATAAATAAAGAAAGAAAGAACTCAGTCCGAGTCCATGAGTGCAAAATTGGACCATTAGGATGGGAATGATGGCTTTCCTCGGTTTCCTGTTGAGTGACAGCAGCATATCACTCTCCTTAGTGCTCTGCTCTCAGCAGTTTAAAAAAAAGTGGTGTGGCTAGCTTTACATGTGTCAGTGAAAGCCCATGTTAGCTTTCAATTAGATTCAGTTTTCTACAGAGCTCTTTTAAAAATGGTCACAAAGCAGCTTTACAGAAATCCAGATCCTTAATGAGCAAACAAGAGGAGAGAGTGGAACGAGACTCAAAAGGGAACCTGTCCTCTTCTGGGTGATAGTGGGATTATAAGTCATTCCAGTATCCCAGATCGGTAATAATGATGCAGTTGGAAAATGGATAAATTGGGACAGCAGTTTTTTTTTTTGCCTAGTCTAGCAACACTGCTTAAGCCAAACCCAAAGACTTGTACTGTCTTGAAAGTGAATGCAGAATGCAAGAAGCACTAATGAGGTAACATCAATGATTGTATATTCAATTCAGTTCAACTCAATTCAATTTTATTTGTATAGTGCTTTTACAGAAATATATAAATTCAGGATATAAATTTTAAACTTATAAATGTTTCCCTAATGAGCAAGCCAGAGGTGACGGTGGCAAGGAAAAACTCCAGACGAGACGATGAGACGATACAAGGAAGAAACCTTGAGAGGAACCAGACTCAAAAGGGAACCCATCCTCATCTGGGTGGGTAAACATGGGTGCACTTCATAACAGGGGTGAAAAAGTGATGCCAAAATGTCTCCGAGGCCCTCTAGTGGCTGGTTGCAAGATCATTTTTTAACCCCACCCACTCCCATGTCAGTGAATGGACAACAAGCCAATTATTTTGGGGAATAGTGTTCTGTCATTTTTACAAGTTCAGTTGCCCTTGATATTTCCCCCAATATTTATCTTTATGATAAATACATTCTGTAGGAGCGATTTAGTGATAAACAAAAGGGCGTGGGTGATGGGATGATTGACAGTTTTGGACATGACTGAAGTATGGACTTGAAACTCATGACAGTTCTGCAGCAAAGCCATGTCTTGTTCTGCTGCAAACAGTTCTAACAGACCCTCAGGGAATTCCTTGAGGTTCTTCCTGTTTGTTGCTCATTTTGATGTTGAGTCTAGCTCGTTGTACTGATATTATAACTAGCAAAACAATGTAAGAAAATTAAGTGATGGCTTAAACCAAGGCAGCTACATTTCACAAGAATTTACTATCGACTGCATGACTTTAGTGAACACTCAATGTGGCTTGTTAAGGTTAGCCAGTCACTCCTTTTTAAATGAACTCCATCGGCAGAAGGCGAGGAGCACAAAAGAGTACTCCATTCAGATGCGTAAATTACTGCAAATCACGGCGAGCAGTGATTTGTTCCTTAAAAAACAGGTTGTATTGAGTGTAAGTGTTGACTGCTGTCTAACGGGATAGTTTCAGTTGGTACACTACATTAGCTACTTATTGCTTTGATTGACAGCTTGCTAGCAAATAGTAGCTCAGTCAGTCATGACTCAAAGCTCTAAAATCTTTTCCTGACAACGCTAAAATATACTTACACAAATTATATGACTACAGTTTAGCATGTAGTTCATGTGTGAGCTTCTGTTGCACTTCAGGTAATAGCTCTCAGGTAAAAGTGTGCACTACTGGCTTGGATTAGGGGCGTGTCCATGGCCAGTATGGGTGGGCAAGAGGCGGACACACTCACTCTGACTGGCCGTATCTACTGCGCAGACTCAAAGATTGTGACTTTTAATTTGACCAAAAGAGAGTTAACAAACATCTGTGTAGGAAAACAGAGCACCAGCCACAACGCAGCTAACAGATGAAGAAAAATGATGTTCATTTACACATCTTAATATTCTTCAGGCCTGTTGATTGTTGTTGTTTTTTTTTTTTAAATGATGCTCAAATTAGTGTGAGAAAGTTTTACTGCTTTAAAATATATTTATAAATGTTACATATTGCCTTCTATGGAAGTTTTATGTCTTGTGTTTCTGCTGTGTGTGTGTGGGGGGGGGGGGGGG
>CM041004.1:7811822-7856728 GCA_022985145.1 Pangasius djambal
ACAATTCTAACATTTTTGGCTCTATACACCACCACAATGGATTTCAAATGAAACGAACAAGATGTGCTTTAACTGCAGACCGTCAGCTTTAATTTGAGGGTATTTACATCCAAATCAGGTGAACGGTGTAGGAATTACAACAGTTTGCATATGTGCCTCCCACTTGTTAAGGGACCAAAAGTAATGGGACAGAATAATATAAATCAAACTTTCACTTTTTTAATACTTGGTTGCAAATCCTTTGCAGTCGATTACAGCCTGAAGTCTGGAACGCATAGACATCACCAGACGCTGGGTTTCATCCCTGGTGATGCTCTGCCAGGCCTCTACTGCAACTGTCTTCAGTTCCTGCTTGTTCTTGGGGCATTTTTCCATTGGCAGCCATACATGCCCACTACCACCATGCTTCACTGATGAGGTGGTATGCTTAGGATCATGAGCAGTTCCTTTCCTTCTGGATATTCTTCTCTTCCCATCACTCTGGTACAAGTTGATCTTGGTCTCATCTGTCCATAGGATGTTGTTCCAGAACTGTGAAGGCTTTTTTAGATGTCGTTTGGCAAACTCTAATCTGGCCTTCCTGTTTTTGGTGGCAATGTCATGGCGTGGGCATGTATGGCTGCCAATGGAACTGGTTCTCTTGTATTTATTGATGATGTGACTGCTGACAAAAGCAGCAGGATGAATTCTGAAGTGTTTCGGGCAATATTATCTGCTCATATTCAGCCAAATGCTTCAGAACTCATTGGACGGCGCTTCACGGTGCAGATGGACAATGACCCAAAGCATGACAGTCTGCAGTTAAAGCACATCTTGTTCGTTTCATTTGAAATCCATTGTGGTGGTGTATAGAGCCAAAAATGTTAGAATTGTGTCGATGTCCCAATATTTATGGACCTGACTGTATGTATATATATATATATATATATATATATATATATATATATATATATATATAATATAGGAACGCCAATCACTGCAGATGTTCAGTGAATCCTAGGAATTTCACTTTAGAATTAACGAGGTTTGGACGTATCTACTTACACATGAAGAGTGAAATCACCCTCTTTCCTCTCAACAAACCCACATAACATTCCAGGAAGTTCATTCAGTTTGGTGGTCTTTGTAATCCACCCACTCTGGTTAGTATGCGAAGTGTTTACCGTCAGAGTGAGGGGCGGGTTAGCGTTTGGTTAGCTTTTCCTCTCTTATTCTTAAGCACTTTAATGAAACTGTGCTCACTAATTAGAATGATGAGAGATCAGGTGACTTATACGTCACTCGCCTTGCTATTCTGGCATGTAAGAAGATTATAGATGAGTAAGAGACGAAGACGGAGCTGAAACACAACTAAATTAAATATCAATTGACCAGCGTCTGCTGACTCAATTTGCCTGTATTTATAACTCCAAGATGAATAATGATCAATGTTCAGAGCAAATCCAAAAGCGATCTGATGTTTTCTCGAGCTTCTTTCGCCTACTTAACTACTCCCTTTGAGAAACATGAGAACGATGATGTCATGTGAGCTTAGAGTCTCTACAGTCATTTAGTTCCTTTAAGGACAAAACAGTTCTGCAAATAACAAGTTTATTAAATCAGAAAGCAGGTTCCGAGACATTTTATTTAGAGTAGAGGATTGTCAAATCCATTGCACCAAGCCAGATCTAAGCTAGATACAGTATTTAAAAGAAAACGTCATGACTGTGCAGTGTAATTAATGTGTCAAACACGAGAGACAAAGTGTGGCAAAGACAATCACTCTCACACACACACACACACACACACATACATATATGTTTTGGAGCTCATCATATCAAACTTATACTCATAGCCCCTGTTGAATCTCTGATCAGTTGCCATGGCTACACTACCACTTTTTTTTATTTTATATTTTATCTTTTGCACTGTGAGTGTGTGGTCGAGAGCTCTAAAGTGTGTCTCCTCACTGCAATTAGACTGACCACAGGAGTTGTGTGTGACACGTTACCATGACAGCAGGGAAGGTATCATCACCATTCACAGCATCTCATTACAGTCTGATCCTGCTGATGTGTGTGTGTGTGTGGCTCTTATCTAGATATATGGATATGCATTCACATCATTTATGGCACAATAGGCTCCAAATGTATGAGTGTACCATGGAGTTCTTATTTCCTCATTCCTGTAAAATAAAACACTTGGGGTGGGGTGTGTGTGTGTGTGTGTGTGTGTGTGTGTGTGTGTGTGTGTGTGTGTGTGTGCTGTTATAGGAAAATAATCAGCGGCAGTGTGGCGTGATGCGCCCTGATGCAAAGCGGAGCTCCTCTTACTGTTTTCCAATAATAGCAAGTGTTTTGAAGCGCTTTATTCCTCTTATACCGCAGCAAGTCAGCATAACACAGCAATCGGTCATTTTGAAAATGCTGTGTTACGAATCTAATTTAATCAGTTATTAAAATCTAACTACGCACAAAACAGAGTCGCATAGTACCAGTGCCATAATCTTAGAGAATGCACCTTTTTCTTAGTATGCAGAGCCTAATTGAAGACGTCCATGCAGTTCTTATAAATTTCATTGTGGATTATTAATTTATTCTTCCTCGAGGCTGCTTCTGCTTTATGGCTTCTTTTGAAAAGACTTTATCATTTTTTCAAGCCTTGGCTCCAGACTGGAGCGTCTTTTGTATTTGTGTGAGAAGCCGGGATAGAACATTAATTTTATTTCTTTTGTCAGATATTCATGCAGACTCATCAGAATTTTGAGACAACACGCTGTTCTTCATAATCCTCTTCATCGTCATCGTCATCTTCTTCTTCTTCTTTTTATTATTATTATTATTATTGAAGTGTGCAATTTTAAGGCACAGATGTAGATCCCATACGGCAATAGTGTTTCTGTTACTATATTAGCTCCCCAGCAGAGCTTTTGGACTCTTAGTCTGTGACCTACTGAACTAGTATCAGGATGTATTTACTGATAGAGACTCCAACGCACGTCTGTAAGTCGCTCTGCCAAATGCAGTAAATGTAAATGCAATAGTGTGCTTGTGGTTTTGGGAAAGATTGGAATTACGGTTGCCGCATAGCAACGCTCCAAAGTGCGTTTATTTTCCCCTGAGAGGAATGTACGGGAAGTGATTTATTTGTCCTGCTTTAACATAATTTGAGCCTTTTTTTTAAATTCAGACATTTAAAACTGCATTGCTCCACCTACTAAAACCATAGCAACTACCTGGGCTATGATAGAAATAACCACCTGAGACCCCATAACAGCCACCTAGCAACACCCTAGCAACCAACTGGAATATGATACAACCACCTAGCAAAACCCTTGCAATCAGCTGGGATAGCATAGCAACCACTTAGGAACACCATAGCAACCAGCTGGGATAGCATAGCAACCACTTAGGAACACCATAGCAACCAGCTGGGATAGCATAGCAACCACTTAGCACCACCATAGCAAGCAACTGGGCTAGCATGGCAACCACTTAGCACCACCATAGCAAGCAACTGGGCTAGCATGGCAACCACTTAGCAATACCATAGCAACCAGCTGGGATAGCATGGCAACCACTTAGCACCACCGTAGCAACCGGCTGGGCTAGCATAGCAATGTTTTAAAGTTTATGCTTTAAACTTTAAACATGTTTTAACCTTTGAAGATGTTTAAACATTTTTAACATTGTAACCTTTACACATTATAAACCTTTTAACCTTTACGTGCAGTGACAACAAAACAACGTAATAACTCTTTTAGCCAATCTGCTTAGCAGGCTAGCAGCCTTTGTCAAGCCAACATCAACGTTCATCCATGAACTTTGACCTTGTAGTTACATTTTACTTCTGAAAATATCTGACTCTTCTTAATCAGTAAGAAGATTAAGAGGTGAGTCTGAGACAGCAACATCAGAGACCACCGCTGCGACCCAATAAACTGTAAAGGTTGCTGGAATTAGAGGAACTGTTACGATGAGAAATCCACTCTCAGCTTAATGACACTGTTAACTCAGGTAATTAATCTAATGGGAAGGAAGATAAATAAATATAATAATGTGTGATTATTCAATTCTACATTCTTTTAGAGAATTTTCTGCTCAACATTAATGAATGAAGAGGAGAAATTTTTCAGTCTTTCTGTAGTTCAAGGTATCCTCAAGGCCAGCGGCTCATTCATCCACATTCCTGCCTTCATAACCAAATGGAGAACATTACAACGGATACCAAATCTTAATTATCACGTATAACCCCAATTTTCTTGATTATTATGCAAATGCAAAATAAGACATAATGTGTTATATGATGAGGCCAGCAGTGCAGGTGGTTAACTAATGGCTTAATGTAAAAAAAATAAATAAATAAAAATAAAAACAATTTAATAAAAAAAACATTAAAACAGTTCCTTTCATTCCATTTAAAAGCCAAATGTGCAGCACAGTGCCATTTCCGTCATCATGTGCGATTTGATTCCACTAATATTTTTCACACCGACATTTAGGACACATTACTATTTAATTATTCATTAATCTTACAGGAATAGGCAGGTGGCCAAACAGGGAAGAAATCTGGGGGGAACAATACAGGAACCTTCACTTTTGAGCATGAAAATAGCAACTGAGAGAAAACAGGAAAAGATGGGTTTAAGTTCAACTAAAGCAAGAGAGAGATAACACTTTATTTTTCCAGACAGTTTTCCAGAAATTCCAGAATCATATTTGGTGTATAGCAACAAGCCAGTTACATTTAGTTGCAAATGCCTTCACACAAAGAGCAAACCATAGTTTCCAGATAAATATATATGCTGGTAACAATTAAACAATTAACATTATTGCAATTTAGATCAACTACACTACTTTGTTTTTTTTTTCTTGCCAGTCCTGAGTTCACGGAAGACTACTGTGAGGTTATGGCCCTTATAGATAAGCCATAATAGCCATTAATATCAAAGAAAAGTAAAATGTCCTGCCAAGACATTCTGGACTGCACAAGACACCTCATAAAGTGGGCAATATGGCAGCCATGAGATGATTTAGTGTGACACATCACTAGTGCTGGGTGTGAACACTAAGCAGACACACTTCTCAGGAGTGATTGGCGATATTTAAGATAAATAATCCAGTAGAACTTCCAGTGCTGAGAAAATATTACTGTTTTCCCCGACACTAAGAGTCCATTCACTATTTTGTTATTTGATCTGCCTGAACCTGAATCAAAGGTGTTTACAGTTACAGTTACCAGTCTGAAGCTGATTATTTTCCAATAACAGGATGTTCTGAGGTGTACTTTATTAATGTATAGGTTTTCAAACCTCAGTCAGGGATTATGTGGAGTGTCCACTACACAAGTCCCTGTGTATGAGCTGTTAATATATGAACATTAACATGTTAGAAAGGGCATATCAATATACACTCACCGTCCACTTTATCATTCTGCGTAAACTCTAGAGACGTGAAAATCGCAGGAGATCAGCATTTTCTGAAACACTCAAACCAACAACCATGCCACGATCAAAGTCACAGAGGTCACACTTTTTTTTTTTTCATTCTGATGTTTGATGTGAACGTTAACTGAAGCTCTTGACCTGTACCTGCATGAGTTATTGCAGTGTGCTGCTGCCACATGATTGGCGGATTAGATACCTGCATGAATGTGTGTGCGCTGGTGTTCCTATTAAAGTGGACGGTGAGTGTATGCCTATCATTTAACTTACAGTTGGCACTACTGTTAGAGCTGCCGTTGTAGAAAATTAACACCTTCTGACCAATCAGGTCCGAGAATTCAACAGCACTGTGGTATAATGCATGTTACTCTAATTGTGTAGACTTTTTCAGTTTTCGTTTTTTGTAGACTTTTTCAGTTTTCGTTGAGCACTCATCACTGCAGCCATCATGCCACTTCTCTGATACATTTCCTCAACCTCTTATTATCTCCGCCTCATTTATCTGGCTCCATCACTCATCATCACTCGGCTCCAGTTGGCTTCTAGAGCTAATGAGGGAGAAGGTGCAGTGGTATGGGCATGTGGATCCGTTTTCTTTTGACAGAACAAGACATCATACACTCAGTGATGAATAAACGAGTATGCATGTTTCACATCTGTATGGAACTCAACAGTCTTTACAATCATGCACACAGATGTTTGCCACACTGGCTTGAATTTGTGTTTGCAGTGTTGTGGCCAAGACTTTTCTGCTGGACTGTGAAGGCCAAAGTTGGTTTGCAGCTTCAAAGGCTCATCAACACCTTCTCTGGCAGTGTCTATTTCAGGATATCCCTGTTGAATGCACATGCCAGTTCCATCGCTGAATGTTGAAATTGAATCGAGCCCCTGGTTACCAATATATATATATGAAATATACATGGAATATATATATAATATGGCTGGAATGACTAGGTTTAGCATGCGTACATAATCGAGCTACACTGAGTTTCACCTTTTATTTTAACTTTATACATTCAGGTTGCAATTTCAAGGAATTTCATAAAAAATGCAACAAAAACATATTTTGGAAAAATACACTTGGGGGTGGCAAGTAACATATTGAGACGTAATCTTGCCCTGGAGGTCCGGGCTTATTTCATTCCCACACTAACATAGCACATTGTTATGTCTAACACAAGCACACTCAATACATCAGTGCCACACTCTAGTGAAAGAACACTAAAAATCAGACTTGTATTGTTTTAGATGACAGGGAGACTTGATGTGAAACCAGAGGTAGTAAAAAAAACTACACTGGAAGCTGATGATTTTGCAAATCTGCTGCAGGAATACAGGAATACCCCCAGGAGCACTCCCAAGAAATAGCAAGCCCAAAACTCAACCACATGTTTTGCCATATCTTCCAAATTGTCAGGGATTTCTCTCTTGGATCATTTTTCTGGCATTCTGGTATATGGCCTGGAGGAGAACACACAGGTGTGGCGTGGGAACTGCTCAGTTGTGTTAATGAGATAACTGTAGGTTTGCTATAATGTAATGCTGTAATGGATATGCTATGCTATAAAAGGTGTTTTCATCTGGATAATGTTTGGTTGAATGTTGGAAAACTGCATCTAGCCTGTAGCTGAGTGTGGGAGTCATATGGCAGTCCAAACCTCAGCCTTGCCCACTATAAATCCTTAAGGCACAATTGCCAAGAACAGTTTACACTCAAGTCTCCATCACTGAACAGTTCATAACTTCAGTTTGATGCAAGAAACTTATACTTAAAACACTAATGATGCTCATACTCAAGTTCCTTTTACCACACTTTCACTGCTTGACTTTAAACTATACAGTTAGGAGAGAAATCATTTTAATCACACCATCCGTTGTCATTGATTCACCTCACGGTTTCTTCCTCATGTCGTCTCAGGGAGTTTTTCCTCACAACCGTCCCTCTGGCTCGCTCATTAGCAATAAATTTAAATGAAAATTTTATATCCGGATTTCTGTAAAGCTGCTTTCTGACATCGTCCATTGTTAAAAGTGGGTATAAAAAAAATTAAATGAATAAATGAATGAATGATTAATTCAGAGGGCAAATTGGTTATTTCTACACAAACTCATTTTGTAACCCAAGTGCAGATTCTCTCTTTTTTTTTTTTTTAAGAATCACTAATAAATCAAACTATGGCAGGGAAAATAACAAAAACTAGCAAAACAACTAGGGCGGTAGTTGTCCATGGTGGATGTGACAATTAATCACTATAGAATAGCAAAAATGAGGTGGATAAATTGATGTAAGAAACTGGTTAAAGTGCTTACTATTTCACCAAAATGGTATTTTTAGCCCTGACAGCATAGCGGGACTGATGCAGATGCACTCTGAGGAAAGAGCTATTTGCCCTCTTCCACATACATAAACTCACAGATGCCCCTGATTGGCTAGTGTCGCTGTGGCATCGACAGGACTCAAACTCATCATCTCCGAACAATATGACAAACTCTTTTCTGTTGCACCACACAGGAGGTGTCTACAGATTTCTGAGAAGTAACTGTAAGGCTTATTATTTATTTATGGATTAGAAAAATAAGTAATATGGCAAATATGGAAAAATGTAATGTCAGCGGCAGGTGACACAGAAGGTGTTGGGGGAAAAAAACCGCTGGAGTTGCTCTTTAAACAGATTGCATGGAATACTTGCAGTTATTTTCAAAGACTCAAACCTTTTATTATATTTTGAGAGGGTTATGACTGCATAAAAGTTTTCGCTGATTTCTAAACCTCATTTCCTCTCTTTCTGTGTATATGTGTGCTAATTAAGTGCTCAAAACCTACCCAGTTATTAGGCAAGATCACAAAGCAAAGTCAACTCCCCATCTCTCTTTTTTTCTCTCTGGCATCTGAAGAGCTTCTTCAGGTCAAAACAGAATGTAAACTTCTGTGAATTCATCTTCATGGAGCAGTATGTCATGTCTTAACCAAAAGCCGTCGTTAGCATCTGCATTCCAGATGCTCAAAACTTTGACATAATTGTTTGTAATAATTCATTCATTGTTCCCATTATGGTTCGTTTATATGTCTGCTGTATTGTATACGGTTTAGAACATGCCAGCCCTGTCTTTAGCAAAATGCTAAATGCATATGTTTCAATGATTTAAAAACATTTTAGTTTTGACCATTTGAAGAAGTAGCTGTGCAAAACATCTGCACTATCAACATCTGCGTAAATAGCGTCACACAATTTACATTAGATAAATACAAAATATAAATAATAAATAAATAAATGTAATTTTGTGCATTTGCTCTGAATATCTGAACAAGCTGAACAACATAATGAAATACAAAACTAATTACAATTTTTCCTGCAAAAGAGATAAAAAATTGGTAGCATTTTATTATAATATCTTATTTATTATAATAAGAGTGTAGTTGATTTTACAAAAAGGTTTGTTATTCAAGATGAGTGGAAAGAACAGAATATTAGGCAGAAAAGTTGGTCATGGACAATCACAAAGCACAAGTACAAAAACATGATTGTGAACATAAGAACCATGTGCTTGGAGGAGAAACTATAAATATAGAATAAGCACACGTTATCCAGCCCTGCAATGGACCGGCGTCCCAAGCTGGGTGTAATCCTGGATCAACCATGACCCTGACCAGGATAACGTGGTTACTGAAGATAAATGAATGAATGAATGAATGACACACATTATCCAATCAAAGTACAAATTACACAAATGGACAGGTGACCATTTGATTTGTTTGGTTAAAATGAAAGGGATACAAATTTACCAGGTTTACCATGTTTGGCATTTTCATTTGTGTGAAATCCAATGAAGCAACTGTCTTGCTTGGAAATATGCTACAATTCTATTTTAGTTGCCATTGTTTCCAACTTAATGAGCCACTTAGGCTTCATAGAAAAACTAATGGCTTAGAAGTCATACAGTGCCATACGGAATTATTTGCACCCTCCATAACATAAGCAAAAATAACTGTATAACTGCATGAGTGTTATACACAATAATTTCCGTAAATTCCTCGTACAAACCTCATCTTTACATAATAGTAATTTTTTCTTTATATGTGCCAAAATTATTGACACACCCAGGGAATATTTAAAAGGAATGCAAATAAACAATCATCCTTAAAAAATATACATTATTGTTTAATTTTCTCTCTCCTTGGGCTATAACTATACAGTAAATTATGTCATCAATCATGATGGGGAAAGCCAAATTAAGCACAAGCATAGCCACACACACACACACACACACACACACACACACACACAAAGTTGCAAAGGTCTGGAACAGGAGAACTATACAGTATTCTCAAGCTCAGAATATTACTTACTGTATGCTATTTATTTTATTCATTTCTGTGATGGGTGTGGGTGCCAATAATTCTAGCAGCCAATGTATGTACATTAGAAATGATGAAAAAGAATTTGTATACTCACTTCACCAATCCATACCAATTCTGCTTACAGTATTTTTACTTTTATGACTTTTCCTACTTTTAAAACTTTTTATAATTTAAACATTTTATCTGTTTTCTTAGAAACCACTTCATTAGTAAATTCTTTATCCATCATTGCACACTGTCATATACAGTATAAAGCAACCTTTTTTATTTTAATTATTATTTTACTATAACCTGTTTGTTGATCTCTCCAATTTTTCAAAGTCTGTCTCCTGAGTGAACTCACTGCGGCTGCTAATTTGCATCACACTTATCAGCTAAAAGCGTTTTCCAGTAAATATGAAATAAAGGCCAAATGCACAGCTTTCATGCTGGACTTTCAAATTCAGGTTATTTAGAGGTTGTTTTTGAGAATTTTCTTGCAGATGACTCACAGAAGCTTTGCAATTGAAATCAATCAAACTCTAATTAGGTAGAATGCAGCCACTGATGAGGTAAAAGTCTCCCACTTCCAACCGATAAGCGACTTACGAGCACCATTTTTATTTGCATGTTTGAATTCATGAATGTCATGCGCGGCAGTATTTAGCAATAGTGATTCCATCAGTATGTTAACAGCCTGGCTAATGTAAAAAGCTCTCTCAATTTCTCTCCAGATTCCACACAGTGACCCTGATTTCAGGACTAAATTGGCTTTTTCGTTTAAAATTAAACCCCAATCTCCTTGCAGATAATTGCTTGCGTCAAGAATAAATGCAATTTGCATGCTACGTGTCAAATGTTTTGTGAAGGCTAGAAGAGTCCTTACAGGAATTCAGTAAACATAAAAGAGCATGTTGTCTGAGCCAGTGCACAAAAAGAGTGTTACAAAAAAAAATGCCATTAGTTTGTCAACACTAATAGACTAATTAGCAGTTAGCAAGATACAGCTACAACACCGTATATACAGTAAATAGCGATTCATGTAAGAACACTAAGACAGATTTGGGTGTAAAGTAAAGCTGAATGACATTTTACCCAAAAGTAAAGTGTCCTTTACGACCTTCACTCATCCCTGTTACCTGAACACATTCACCCCTGTGATATATTTGCAATATTCCAGACGTTACATTTTCAACAGGACGTTTCATCGTCTGAATTTCCTGAAGATCATGGGAAGAAGAAATTTAAGTTCTCAAATTCTTGTTTTTCATCATTTTTAGTGATATTTTCAGTGATATTGACTGTCACTTTGAACCTCTTGTACAATCCTGTTACCCAAACTATAGAGTAATTATTAATGAAAAACAAAAAAAAAGAGTAAATCAACAGAAGGTCCTTAATGTCCTCATGGTATTAACATGGATGCTTGTTAAGCACATTTTTGTATTTCCTAATTCTATGCTAAAAACTTTATTACTTCTAAACCTGTTCCTCATTCAACCCTTGTGTATTATTCTCCAATACTGTATGTATAAAAATAATAATAATACTTTCAAAATGAGGCAAATATTTCTCTTTTTTTTCTCTAGAACCTTTTTAATTAAAACCTGGACAGAACACCATGTAATCCTGAACTCTTTTTAGATAAAGACCAGCCAGGAAAACCTTTATTATTACACCTACGCATAATGAGATTCTATGCGGTTTATGCTATATTGGTCAGAAAGAAAAAAACAGGAAATGAAATCTGGGAGATAAATATAATATAATGTTTTAAAAAGGCGCTAAAACAAATAGAGCTGAACTTTTTACCCACTTACAGACAAACTAACTCAATTATATATTTGCAATGTGCATAAAATCCAAACAATAGAATTCCAATAGCATTTGATTAGGTTTTGTATCTGGGGTATTTAAGGTCTCTGAGAATGTCTGGAATGTCTTACATTAGGGAAGAAATCATATTTATAAGCAGTTCTTATGAAACTGGAAATTAAGTGGGTCTGCTGTCCCCAGAATTACAGAATTCAATGGTTAAGAGCAAAAGGTCAGCAAAGAAACCTTGTAAACAATATATTGTTGTCTGAGTTTCGTTAACATATTTATGAATAGTTATAGTTATTTGTAGAGTCGATGTTGATAAATACATTCATTTTACTGCATACTATCAAATCAGACACTTTTCCAAGCCAACAGAAGACGGTTGTGGGTCCAGGTAATTAGGAGGGATTACTGGTCCAAGGAGCTCCGTCTTCACAGCGCACGGTTCAACTCGGCTACATAGTAACTATCATATCACTGAACTAGCTACGAAATTAACAAGCTTAGCTCGCAAGTTAGCCAAAATGCCTAAATTATATTGCTTTAACAAACCTACGTAGCTAGCTAGCTAGCATTCTTACTGAGGAGTTGCCTATAATGGACATATTTAGCTATCTAACTTTCTTCGACTTTGTTTATAATGTTGTAATCATAAAACAATATGCCTTGAACGTATCAGGAGACTTCAGTTTTCAATTTATCTCTCATATAAATGCTCAGAGTCTCTATGAGATGTGCGGTAATTGCAGGCTAGACCACTGCTTAGCATCATTTAGCCACTGACAGGATGCCAAGCTATAGGGATCTACTAGAGTTTCTGAAAGTTTAGATGAATAGCACTCCCTGTCTTTTCAGTGCTAATCCAGAATAATAAGAGGATAACATTTTAGCTAATATGAATCTGACTCCTCAATAAAATTCTTCAGTCAGATTACAATCACACAGCGTCAGGTTGCTAGGCTACTCGGGTCTTTTGCAACCAGATTCTTTTTGTTTACCATCATCAAATTCAAATTTGGAGTCACCAAAATATTTTAAAAAAAAAGGATCAGGAAGCAGATACTGAAATCCCTTTGCATGTCAGAGTACTTGAGGTTTGCTTTGTCTTTTTCCAGCACACACACACACAAACATCTCAAGGTTTTCTCTGAGCAGCTCCAAAGTTGACCTTCTCGCCCAGATCCAGTGATTGCTAAGAATACTGTGTCCTAACATCTCATCAGGGAACACAGTACAGGCACATAATGGCCAAGGCAGCACAAGAGCCGCGTGACATTTCCATCGGAGATGTTTGTCTAACGGCAGCACAAGGGACAGAAACACTGTCATCACGTCGTCGTGGAGATTCTGGGAAAAGCAAGATGACAAATCCGTGGCATTTCATATGCACTGCCTTCAGAATAGTGCTTCATGCAACTCACTCACACACACACACACACATGCTCAGAGGAACAACACTCAATGATGCTCATAATGCCCCAGCTTTATAACACACAACTAAACACTCTCTTTATCTCCCTCCAACACACACACACACAATCATCCTGAGTTTACCATCCTCAGTGTGAAGCATGGTGGTAGTAGCATCATGTTGAGCGTTACCCTTGGCGTCCTGGTTGTTCTCCGACTAATCCCTAATCCCTTGACTAATCCCTAATAAATCTTAACACTAGCAAAATTATCTACCAACAGAACAAGACTATTTCAAGCTTGAAATGACTAAAAATGTCTAGAAATAGGTTTAATAATGTGATATTTGGTTTATTGTAACCTTATAATTGGAAATACTTTATAAATCTGATTATATTTAAGATATTTTCACTTGCTAAGATGTTAACCCTTGGTTCACACTAGCAAACAACAGTACAGCCAGTAATTTTCTATGTACGTGAGCAACATTCATCAGTGCGGTAAAGAATATTTAAATTGAGATTTTGTCAATTCTGTGCAAATTAGGTGACTGATCAATACAATTGGCTTGAATGATTCCTCAGACCAATCCCATGGCATGTGCGGTCCAGCGTTTCTTCAGTTCTCCAATCACAGCTTTAGCTGCTACCTGCGATTAGTTCCCATTTACTGTCTGACATGCAAAAATGGAAGAAAAACTTATAACCATGGTTTTATCATAGCCTCTCATATACAACTTCTCATTAAATGTGCTGTGTTCTGGTGCTGTATAAGAAGTTGTGGAGATCCAGATGCTCTATACACGTTCACCGCGATTAACAATTTCACTTTTTCTGACAAAAGTGCCCTAGTCAATAACATTCCAGATGTGCTAGACACACAGATACGAACACTTCGCCATTATTTTGCACACTCTGCTAACAGAACACGTGCTCTGAGCTCATGTTCAGGAGCAAGTTTATCATTAGCAGTCAAGCAAACTTAAGCATTTACAAATTTTTCATAGACTAGTCTGAGCAAAATTATCATTTATGGAAAATATTTTCAATGGAGCTTTTTTTAAAAAAAAAAATTCAGTTTTTACGAAAAAAACATTCTTCAGATAGGCTGTGGCATGCAAACAACGTTCGATTGGTATTAACATTGGTAACAATGTTCGATTGGTATTAATGGGAGCAATGTGTGCCATGAAAACATCTCCCACACCAATACACCATCACCAGCAGCCTGAACTGTTGAACGCCGGTTGGGTCCTTGGATTCATTCTACTCATGCCAAATTCTGACCCTGCCATGCGTGTCGTGCATCCTGTGATGCTTTTCTGCTCACCATGGTTATAAAGAGTGCTTATTTGAGTTACCATAGCCTTTCTGTCAGCTGGAACCAGTCTGGCCATTCTCTTCTGATTTCTCTCACCAACAAGCCATTTCCACCCACAGAACTGCCACTCACTGGATGTTTTTTTTCTTCTGTGTAAACTCTAGAGAGTTGTTGTGTGTGTGACAGTCAAATACTCAAACCAGCTCATCTGCCACCAACAACCATGCCATGGTCAAAATCTCTGAGATCACATTTTTCCCCATTAAGATGTTTGAATATTAACTAAAGCCCTTGACCTGTATCTGCATGATTCTATGAGCTGCACTGCTTCCACATGATCGGCTGGATTGGATAATTTCATGAATAAGCAGGTTTACAGTTGTTTTAAATAAAGTGGCCGGTGAGAGGTTGTAAATTAAGCCATTGTTCATTTATTTGTAGTTAAAATATGACTCAGCTCAACAGACAGTCCTTACTTGAAGTAAATATATTTTCCTAAAAGAAAAAAAAAAACAACAGGAACTTCTTTACTTTGTCTCAAGAATGCTGGATGTAGTATTCCTGGTTATGTCAGATTGTGTTAGTGATTGATTGGCGATTGTGTAAAATGTCACTCTGTGCACCAAAGTGTTGACCTACGACCACTTAATGCCCAACTGGGTTCATGCCGTGTTTCTTCTGAATACCAAATGTGGAAGATTTGTAAATTTGGAGAAAGACCGAAGATTTGTACCTGTATCGTGTGCTTAGTCTATCAGGTTTTATTTTCTCCTCCAAAGGTCTTTTGTAAAAAAATTTTTAAAAAAGATGATCCACCTCATTTGCATTTATTACACCCATGAATGTATGACTTGGTATATCTTAGAGTTTTAGGAATATTCTATACAACCATTGTATAGAAGCATACAAGTATACTTACCTCCAAAAAGCAGTGAATGATGTTGATACATGAGTAAGCCATGAGATAGTTTTGAGTGTCCTGAGGGGACGTGGTTAGGGAGAATAAGCACAATTAGATTGCTACCGAAACTCAATCAGGATGCAATCCAAGCTCAAGCACCCAATTAAATGGCTAAGTGGACAATTAACTGTAACAGCTCACACACTTTGCTTTACTCCACGAGTTGGTATGTGCGTAGCACTTGCACATTTACTGTGGAAAGATTATGGCAGAGTCCAGAGATTCTATGCACTGAGTATGTGTGTGTGTGTGTGTGTGTGTGTGTGTGTGTGTGTGTGTGTGTGTTAATAAATGTCTATATATGTCTGCCCAAAGGTCTCAGATCACTTGCAATGAGACTGAATTTGAGCAGGCCACAGGTGAGTGGAGCAAAAGAGACTGACATACACACACACACACACACACACACACACACACACACACACACATACACACACACTCCACAGAAACATTACATGCGCACACACAGAATACCTGACTGTACCCAACATTACATACACTCACATAACAGAATGGCAAGATATGTGCACACATACACACACCAGAACAACAGCATATGAGTTTCAGGAAAATATGCCATTTGGGTCTTTAGCATTTCATAAAGTTACCTCTATATAACTAGTGTTTCCTAGTGTTGTACTGTCTTCGGTGGGTACCAAATCCCCCCAAACTCCCCCAGTGGCATGGTGAGGTCTTCTCTCTAAAAATACATTTTAATACATAATAAGAGCTAAAATAAGATTCCAAAGGTTACAGTAAGAGGCCAGTAGGGCACTGGTCAGTAGAAGAAAGCTACATTGCAGTGTTGTAGACTCGAGTCGCATGATTTGGACTTGACTTGGACTCGAGTCACATATTTCCTGACGTTCGACTCGACATAATTAAAGGAAACTTGAAGAAGACTTGACTCTGAGTTTGCCGTCTATGACTTGTGACTTCACTTGGACTTGTAAAGACTTGGTACATGTTTAAAACCAAAAATTTAAAATGATACATTTAACAGTGCACAGTGAATCAACTATTCTTTCTCACAACAAACAATGAATTTTCAGCAAATCAGCATCAGTCTTCATTTCCAAGGTCACCGTTCAACTAGTCCGACAGCCAATCAACTTGCACTAGATAACAATAAAGCTGAAAAGAGCGCTCATTCTTTAGCCTTCTTTAGCCTACAAAGATGGTGTTGTTTGCAACAACAAAAGGACTGCAATGTTTAGAACCTTTGGTTCAAGAATATCATACGTAAATGCAACAACTTCAAATTTTGTTTGGCATTTGAAGCCCAGCAAAGCAAATCCCAAAGTAAAGCCAAATTGAACTGAGACAACTGCACGCACTTAGTGAACACAGCCTACGCTTCTTCTCATGTAGAAATGAACTGAAATATTCAGTTTTTATAGTAATGGTTATGCATCTTTCAAAAAGTTTGTCTAGAAAGTGATGAACACCAATTTTAAGCCTGCATGATTTGTATAAATTTACTACACTAATTATTAAATTTGGTAAAGAGCACATTATGACTCATTTAGGACTTGAATCTTAAAGTTAAGGATTTGTAACTTGACTTGTTCTTATCAGTCTTGACACTTTCACTTAAATATCAAGACTTGAGACTTACTTGTTCCTTGCAAAACAATGACTCGGTCCCACCTCTGCTACATTTTGTGTGTGTGTGTGTGTGTGTGTGTGTGTGTGGGTGTGGGTGTGTTTGTATGGGCAAGTCACAGATGGTGGACATTGTTTACCTCAGACAAACAAACCATGTAAAAAGATCTAATGATTTATGGGATTGCATTATTAGGTCAAATATAACCATTTGGTAAACTAATCAGCCATATGTGAGTGGGGGGGTCATACAGTGACTCAGTTACAGTCACCATAGTGACTGGTGACAGTCGCCCCTACACACACACACACACACACACACACACACACACACACACCACATGGTGGCATGAGCAGTGCTGCGGAATGTACCATCAACTGAATTATTCTACTCATTATTGAGCATCATTATTGTGCATAAATAAACAATACAAAAGGCAAATATCTATCCTAGTTTTCTAGTTTTTCCTTCATCTCCCTTTGTTCCTCAATCACAGCCATCAAAAGAGTACATTTTTCGCCATCTCTCATTTTATTTCAGAAATTACAGCCGCTTTTGTCTCCACCTGTAGTAATGCCCTGGGCTCCTGACATTTATTATGTAATCAAATGAGGCATATTTTATGATTCAATATATTTTGATAACCCTGCATATGAATATGTCTCCAGCACTGTTAATCTTAATTCTTTTTTTAATCCATTTTAATCCTGTGTCGATTCCTGCAATCTGCCAGTGACTCAGTAGGGATGTAATCAGATAAATGGGGGGAAATAAATAAATAAATGAATGAGCAAAGAATAGTTTAGATGACACCCCTCTTACTCTTCCATATTGGCTCTTTTTTTTTTTTTTTTTGGCTGCTCCCTATGAGAAAATCTTTTTATAACAGTATTAGTCTTTTTGTTACAGTCCATTTGAGTCCTTGTATATAGGCATTACAAAAATGATATGCTACTATTAGTACTGTTTTATTTTAAACCTTTAAAACCGTTTATTAAACCTATTATTGCCTTTTCTGCTTGATGGGATAATGTAATGCTAATAAATCCACCTTGATTCGCACCAAGCTGAAAATGAATATGTGTGGGATGAACTGAATATAAGTAAAAACGTTAAAAAAATATAGAGATATCAATTAAACAAGCTGAATGGAGACACAGTTTCACGTTTTGTCTGTTCATGAGGTAGCTTTTTAATGAACGCCAACTAAAAGCTTATTTTTAAGCTTCTGGATGTAAGATTTTGGAATTTCACCTTCTCTGGTGAAAAATGCCGTTGCAAGCTACTTGAGGAAGATCATTTTGTAACAATGAATTAAGCTGTGGATTAATGTCACGGCTGCAAATGACAAGTCAATACACATTCAGAGAGAATCCAGTGTCCCAAAAACGCATGATGCATATGCTTAAATAGTAATAACAATAATGGTGTGTGTACTGACAAACTAGTTAGTGTAATAGTATGTAGTGTGGGATACACCACAACATTCGTGACTCTGAAGATGTAATTATCAGCTCCTGTCTCTTGAGTATTACAGAAGTGTGACGAGAATAAAGCATATTTGGTGCATATCAGTGTGACCGTCACTGTTACTAAGTACCAGGTGAAAGAGCAAAACGTTCTCCGTTTTAATCAAGTTTCTCCACAGTTGATGGTATCGAACATGTCTGAGATGAACAAACTAGCTAGCTAGTTAATATACAGTGTAGAAAACAAAACCAGAACATCTGGTTGCTTCCAGTGTGTGTAATTCTAAACCCTGTGTGTGTGTGCTCTCTGTGCATTGGATTGTCTGTTTTGCCCTTCAGCCTGCTAAACACATTAGGCACGAGCTGGATATCGTTAGCACGCGAACCGGGAACAGGGAGCAATATATATACTGTAGGTTACACAATGAGGGTAAGGAGAAACACTGGACTACGTGCTCTCAATCAAATAGTTACTGGCTGTCATGAGTTGTTTAGCTTAACAACTTCACAACTGGGTAATGATACAAATTCCACAACGAGGATAAAGCCGCTGGCTGTCATCTATCAGTTAGTAGATTCCCACCAAATTATGCAACAAATATATGGTTTATAGCTAGCAAGATAAAGCTAAATCTGTATTAGTCCTGAATCCTTTTTCCTATACAGTATCATTTTCCCATGGATGGCCTCCAGCTCCTGTGGACTTCTTTCCTGCCTCAAATTTGCATTTGATTCTGCTGTATTACGTATGCATGCAAATTTCCCATCGGTTCTGACTACTGACATACTGATGACCATGAATTACCATTACAGGATTGTCAGGGCAGCTCACGGCAGCTCAAGAATGTCATATTATTAAAGAATTATTAAAGTAAGATTCAGTAATTTTTTTTACTCTGATGCAGGAATCGTTTTTTTTTTAAACACTGGAGCTGGAAATCATTTTGTATCACATAGGCTAAGAGTAATATATTTCACTAAAAGTGTTTGAAATAAATGGTCTTTGTAAATATGAAAGAAAAGCAATGCAGAGGTTTTGTGTGTGCGTGTGTGTGTGTGTGTGTGTGTGTGTGTGTGTGTGTGTGTTTCCATAGATAGTGTTTATATTGCTATATTTCAGATCATTTCAAATCAATTGCGTTGCTGTATGATCCAAAGAGATGGCGATGAGATATTAAATGCTAAGTGGTGAACAGAATGTGAAGGATAAGTGGACTGTTTGTGTGAGTAAGACACTGAGAAAACAGCGTATAGACTGATGAGGAGAGGAGAAAAGAGCTTCCACGCTTTCTCTGTATACACAGGTATAACACACTCATGAGCTATGAGCAATTTCCCAGTGTTTTGAAGCCCCATTTGAACTTGAGTTCTTCATATCACATCAGTTCCTTCCAAAGCCGAAACATCCTCAAGACACTGTTGAACTGTCTCTCTCCCTCTTTCTGAGGCTTGCAATCGCTCACATCATCACACTCAATTCCGAAATGGCTGTCGTGCTCTGTGTGTCCTACTGGACTGTTTCAAAAACAAATGGTTTGGACGAAAAACATAATTCCAAATGCAAAACATCTGAGCCACATTTCTTGCATTCCTGCATATTAATGGTCATTTGAGGAAAATATCATGGATTAATATGCATTCATTTGAGCCTAGACATCAAAATGTGCCTGTGATTTTTATGATTATGAGTGGGTTTGTCATATTCATCGAGTATAAACACTTCCCCATGATGACGTCTGTGCAATTCCTTTTATGTGTCTCAAGAGCTGAGAGAAAGTTTTGATACAGATCGGCTTTTAAATCTCCCATTTATAGCTGAAGCTTAAGTAAAGCAATTACAGCTCAGACAAACACATCTCACACAAAATCAGCAGGAATACTAATGAGGGTGTGTTTTTCCATTGCATCTCATTGCCCAATCTAGCCCTAATATTAACCATTCATAACTTTTCCTAATGAGTTTTGGCTCATGCAGTTTGTTATGAATTAGTAATTGTAAGACCATTTTATCTTTTGCCATCTATGAATTGGAATGAGACACTAAAACATACACTATACAGTTTTATACTCATAATCACCAACAGTATTGTCATTGAATAGACAGTTTTGGTGCCCGAATGAGTTACTGTGTCTGGAAGCATTGCCTGTGCAGAACTGTACATGTTTAGCTCGCAGTGGAAGAATGTTAGTAAGGAATAAAACATGAATAAATGTGCTTTTATGGGAAGATAATCAATGACAGGGTGGTGTGATGCAAAGCGAAGTCACATTTACCACCCAGATATTGATTATTTTCCAATAAAAGCATATCCTGAAACAAGACAGCAGCAGCTAGTCATGTTACTATGAAACTGCAAAGCTCTCAGCTTTGTTAGCATGTTAGCATGTTTTTCTTTTTTTGCGTCTGAAGCATGGCGATGACATCAGATTAAACTCCCATGAACTAAAGATGGCACATGTGACAGGTGAACAAATCCCATTAAAATCAGTAGGGGTTAATGCTAATGATGCTCTTCTGTTCTGATGTAATCTGCATGGTAGCAAATACAGTTCAAGTAGAGTTCAACTACAGGGGCAGTCGTGGCCTAATGGTTAGTGTGTGTAATGTGTGTGTGTGTGTGTGTGTGTGTGTGTGTGTGTGTGTGTGTGTGCGCGCACTTGGATGAGTTAAATGCCGAACACAAATTCCGAGTATGGTTCACTATATTTGGCTACACATCACTTCACTTCACTTCACTTCAAATCTCCTGTAAGCCATTTTCTTCCTGGTGAGAGTATCTGTTAAGATTTTTATGAAAATTCATGTGAATTAATCAACAAATATCATCTTAAATGTGGCAGTTAAATGAGAACAGATGTAATAAATATTATTAGGCTTTAATACATTTTAGGCTTTATTACACTGCAAAAAAAAATGAACCAACTAAAGTAAAATATCTTGAATATACAGTAGGTAAAGATGCCTAACATTTCTCTTTATTAGATTGTTTTAAACAAATATATAACATATCTTATAAATATAAGATTATTAAGCCTATTGTTAAGTTTCTTTAATCATTTCAGGCTTGAAATTGTCTTATTCTATTGGCAGATAAATTTGCTTATTTCGAGCATTTTATTTCTAAAAAAGAAGCAAAATTATCTGCTAATAGAATAAGACAATTTTATGCTTGAAATTAATAAATATATCTAGAAATAGGCTTAATATTTGTGATAATAATCTCATAATGAGAAATATTACATAACCGTTTATTATTCAAGATATCGTTTTTCACAGTGTATAAATGTAAAACACTTATCTTGTTATTCTTGTTAAGGATCTTGTTACTCGAATCACTTTCTTCTCTACTGCTTATCAAGCGTTACATTCTGATTAACCCCTACCGAATCTAGAATGGACACAACTGCTGTTCTCAGAGGGTCATCTGGATTATCAAAATGAATATAAAAGTCTCCAACAATTAATGCTTTGTCTAAAGAAACAACCAGGTTAGAGATGAAACCCGCAAATTCGCATAGGAACTCCGAATATGGCCCTGGGGGTCTGTAAATAATAATTACTGGAATCACCTGGGTAGACTTATTTTTAGTGGCTACAAATGTTATGTTAGAATAAAGAACTGCCGAGATTATCATTATAGATGACTGTGATGCCTCCTCCTTTGACGGGGCTGATGTATGTAACTGTACCCGGGAGGACTAGCTTCATTTAATGCTACAAACTCATTTGGTTTAATCCACGTTTCTGTTAAACACAGTACATCAAACTCCTGATCAGTAATGGTTTCATTAACAATAAGCGCTTTAGACGTAAGAGATCTAATATTCAATAGTCATAACTTCAGATCAACGGTGCTGGCTATGCATTCGGTTTGATTTAATTTTATCTTAATTAAGCAATTGGTTACTAAAACAAATTGTCCGAGTATTTCTATAATTTTGTTTAGCTCGGCGAACAGACACAGTCTCAATACGGTAGAACCTAAGTGACGACTCAGTGCAGCTAGCAGACGGTCGGTTTAGCCTGCTTGTCTGCTCCCTGGCCTTGGCCCTGGATTGTCACTGATTAACTAGGCCTGTTCTGAGACTATGTGCTATGCTGCAAGAAATGAGAGCAGCACCTTCCCGAGTGGGATGGACACCGTCCCGCCCTAACAGGCCGGCCTAGCCCTCAAAGATAGTCCAATTGTCTATAAAGCCCACAATTTAATAAGGGATTTATTTTAAATAAGTACAAGATACCTGAAATTTGTGAATTTAAACAGATCTCTGTAAATGGTATTAAATCACATCATTAATCTTAACAAGCCAAAATTAAGCAGTCTAAACTTAAGAAGCCTTATTAATATATGAAATTTCTGCACAAATTTTAGTACTACGTCAAAAAAAATAAAAATAAATAAAAAATAAATAAATAAAGCCCCTTCTATGAAATGTATATTTTACCAACCACACAGAATTTTCCAGTTGCTTTCATTTTAATGCTCTTAGATGACCAATGTACTGCTTTTCACAGATTGTACTGTACCATGCTTTTACTTTCTTTTTTTTTTGAGTGAATTCATTCCTCATTGTTTGAGGTACTGCTTTTTTGACTGCTCTCTTGGCGCCTCTCTGTCTACAGAAGAGAGCATTTTCTTGTGCCTTATCAGCACAATCTACATGTAAACCCACAATCAGACCCATATGATAGCTCTGTTAGGTTTTTTTTGTTATCTGGTGAAAACAGTAGAAATGAAAAGAAAACAAAAAAGTGAGATCAGTACATCTGTTTTGTGTTCCTGAAAACAGTTTTGCGCATAGCACTGTGTGTTGCAAAAGTTCTTCCACCAGTGGCTTCACTATTTGATTACATTCTACCCAAGAACTAAGGCCTACGGTGTGTGCTCTTTCAAATTTCTGTTGGTAGCGAAGTAAACAATGCACTGAATATAAAATTTCATGTTGCTAATTTAATAATCAACATTATTGATTAGATCAACTAATCATTGCAGCCTTATCTGAGACCTCCTGAGATCATAACAGGTTTAAATACCTCTCTTTAGGCATTTGCACCTGCATTTTTATGTGGATGATGGCACAGTCATGTTGAATTCTTGATTCTGATTTGTCAAAAGGTGTTGATTAATCTTCTATAACGGCAGCTCTGACAGTAGTTCCAGTCGCAAGGCAACTAACAGGTTTAGATTAATGTACTCATTATTAAAGAAAAGCTTATGATCTTTAATATAGTGAAGTTTTCTGTAAGGAGACATTTATTATTTGGATTTTCTCTTATGTTTGAATTCTCTTTCTGTTCTATCCTCTTTATTACTGACATGTCATGTTCCAGATAAGTTGAAAAAAAGAGAGATTGCTTGCACATTTTATCACATGAAGACTCATGCTTTCTTATAATTTAAGTAAATGCTTATGTAAAACGTGCTATACATCGAGTAGGGTTTTGACAGACAGGAAGACTCGCCAGACTAAGCGAGCAGTGTGATAAAGTCGAAACAGAACTCTGAGCTGAACTTCTGTACTCTCATAAATCTCATGTGCTTCCAGATCCTGTCTCTAGATTTATCTTTTACAACCAACACCTGGCTGAGACGATATTCCTGGTGTGAAAGTCAACATTTATGGTGCCGTGACCCGGATGTCAGCCAGATGGAATCTGGTCAGGGTTCAGGACAGATTAGTTTGCACTTTTCCGTTTCTCGATTATTGACAAGATGTGTCTCTTTAACTTCAAGAGAGAAGTAAAAAGTGAGGCTGGTGAAAGAGTTTATAGCAGCTATAACGTAAGTGACCAGTAACATAAGTGACCAGGAAAGTAAGTAAGCAAACTTGTCTCGTGACAATGTCATATTCCACAAAATTAAACATCACTCTTTATGGTTAAAAGGCACAATGAGTCGTTTATTAATAAATTAAAATTTGTCATTTTTGGCAAATTGCTGGTATAAATGCACTAAAACCCTTCAGGATGTGCAGCTAGTGAAAAACCACCTCAGTGGTAACACTGACTGCTTTACATCAGGCCACATCACAACATCCTGTCACTGATTATTTTCCTATAATAGATCACTGTTTCAATTCGCTTCTGCAAATATTGCTGAGCTCTCTAGCACCGTAAAATGTGTAGCCCTGCTCCCACCAGGCATACAACATTAACACCCACAAAAGCACCTGTGGAGAAAAAATGACAGGGTAGTACACTGTGTAAAAAAAAAAATGGGTTCAGCGGGGTTTTTTTTTTCTCTCTCTTCACAAAACATTGCTCAAATAGCACTAGGAATTGTGTTAAATGTATCAAATGTCTCCTTTAAAGCAAGACTAAAGTGCTATATAAGACTCAGAGGTGTACTTTACCCATTAAATTCCCAGGACATGTCAGTAGGCTCTGCTCACTCTTGTACATCCTTTTAGTAGCCACTGGATAATTAATAGTAGATCATGGGTATGCTTTAAGACTATTTACTGAATAATAACCTGAGAATTTATTATAACTTCATTCTTAGATGAATATAACACCTACATCAACAGTTTATGCGAAGAGAAAATGTGCAGCTTAAGCGCTCAAGGTGTCAAGAGTTGGGCTTTTGGATCTTTTGGAGCTGTAAATTGCCTAGAGGGCAAGGAACAACAGCATCAGGTTCCAGTTAACGAAGGTGAAGAGGTCAAATCTGACAAAAAAAAATTCAGGTTTTCTATTCACAGTCAAACACTCTCATAAATCGTAAATATACGCAAGAAGGAAAGGTTATATGAGCTTGTGCATGGAATATTTATTCAAGTACTCTCAAATTTCTCACGATCTTTCATCAGCGTGTTCTTTTCAGGTAACGTCCACAACAGAAAATGAGGTTTGTGGAGGGTTACGCGTTCGCTTGAGGCAATAATGTAATAACCTTTCCGAACTCTTCAGAAGTTTCTCACCGGTTGTTTAGATTTATTCATAAGGGGAGCTGCACAACACAGCACAGCAGGAGAAATTGGGTAAGACACTGCAGTAATACAGTAAACCTTAAAAATGCTGTATATAAATGGTAAAAGTAAAAGATGCCAAAAAGTTAAGTGGTCCTGTGCCTAATACAAACTGTAACCATTGTAGTCATCACTTTTGCCCACATTACAGGGGCAGTCGTGGCCTAATGGTTAGAGAGTTGGACTTGTAACCCAAAGGTGAACCTGAAGGTTGTGGGTTTGAGTCTCAGGCTGGCAGGGATTGTAGGTGGGGGAGTGAATGACCAGCGCTCTCTTCCACCCTCAATACCACGAATGAGGTGAGACCCTTGAGCAAGGCACCGAACCCCCAACTGCTCCCCAGGCGCCGCAGCTAAAAAGGCTGCCCACTGCTCCGGGTGTGTGTGTGTACGCACTTTGATGGGTTAAATGCAGAGCACAAATTCCAAGTATGGGCCAGTGTACTTTTTTTTTTTTTCCAGCCTTGTGAAGTGATTTTTCAGCATGCAGTCCACAGAGAGGAAGGGTTATTGTCTCCTCAAGACTGCGTCCTGTCTCCTTTGTTATATATTTCTGTACAATAATGATTTTTGGAATCATCATGAGGCAGGCACATTACAAAATCATCAACAAGCTCCTTTCTATGATCAACACTATGATTATAAGACAAAAAAGTTCGCTTTGTAGAGAGCAAGAAATGTTCTGGAAACAATGTTTGATCATTTTATACCACAGTGCTCAAATCTGATTGGACAGAAGTTATTCAACAAAGGCAAATGTATAAGTGCTGATACGGTGAAATACAGTATACTTGCAAGGAGATATTTACAGTATTTACGGAAGGAGTCTCCAGTGTCGGTGCTTTGTAAAGGGCAGAAGATTTTCCACCATGGGAGAGTCTTCAAAACTTTCTGCAACATGGCAAGCTGCATTTTATATTTGTCGTATTAACTTCAAGAGAGAGAAAAAAGAGAGGCAGTTTATAGTAGATGTTATAAAGTCAGTGATACCAGGAACGAACTTGTCGTATGAAAGTTCCGCAACATTAAACCTAGCTATAAATGCATAAAAAGCATGACGTGTTGTTTAAAAATGATTGAAAATGGTAATTGGTGGGACATCGCTGTGGTATAAGCGGAATAAAACACTGTGGAATGTTTTCCTTTATACCACAGCAGTTCGCCAGTGCTTATGTTTTTTAAATTGAGGAATGACAAATTGTACATTTTGTCCATTTATAGTTACGTTTAATGTTTTGAACCACTGATAAAACAAGTTAGTCTATCTTTATTTTAGAGTTAATAAGACAAAACAAAACAAAACAAGACAAAAATCCCCACAGCTTTTCATGTTACCAAGAAACCACAAAGAAACCATCCTGAAGACTTTCCGGTGTCGTAAAAGTTAATAGCTTTACCTCTGACTGTTACAAAGCACTGACACTGGAGACTCCTTCCAAGAATGCTAATTAGGCATCTCTCCATGTTACTGTAGGAATGATAACACATTAATGAGAGCATTAATATAAACCTGTTATTTGCCTTGCAGCTGGCACTACTATCAGCATTTTCTGACCAATCAGAATCAAGCTTAATTAATTTAAACCTTTTGTAATTCTACACGTGATTTTAACACTTGTTTTTTAATATATTTATTTTATTTTTCTTTGCTATCTAAAATGCTTATTGTCTGTTTTGGTTGAAGCTTTGAAAGCCAAACTTAATTTGTTTGTTGGACTTATTCTGTTGTTTTGTAACAGTTAGATTAAAGCACAATTTCACAATTGCAAAATTTGTTAAAACTTCCATAAACCAATGCTAAGGAAATGTTAGGATCACAGTTAGCAGTCACAGATGCTTATTTGCAGGAAATGCGCTGGAATCGCTCTGTCAATCCGAATTCCTGTGGATTTCATCTGATATTGCCCCTTTGTTAAATATGGGTGTAAAGGCATAAAGAAGTTTATAGATTTAAAAGTTTCCATATAATTGCTCTTTCAGATTTTAGAAGGTTCTCCTCAACTCGTGAGAGACATTAAAAAGCACGTTGGGCAACTTCCAATAAGGCTGGTGTAAACAAAATAACCATAACATTTGTGCTAATGTAGTCCAGTATATACAAGTCAGCATCATTTCCTCTGATACTGTGCCGGAGTGCTGTTTATCTCCCTAGGTGTCCATGCCAGAAGCTTTGATGGGGAATCTCTTTTAAGGTGAGTGCTAGTGTCTCCTATGGGACTAGCTGGGAGACGGTGGAGTGTAGCTGCAGGATTTCTGATGTGGATTTAAATTCAACTCAGGAACTTCTTACCACTGCTTTTTGTCTCGCACACTCTCTCTGTCTGCTAGCGCCCACAACTAGCCTCCGGGATTTAAATGCAACCTAACAGGGTGCTTATGTGCAGCACAGTCTCATGACTCCAAATCTCTAAGAAGTAGCAACAACCGAGTCATGTGAAAATAGTTCATGTGAAAGACGGGGTTAGAGTTCATCCTCGCCTGTTAGATTTGTTAAATTTTGTGTGAGAACAGGTTGGTATGGAGCCTGTGTGTTTATGTATTTAAGTGTAAGTGTGAGCGTGTGATGGATGCAGTGCTGTGCACAGTTTTTAAGCTCCTTTACATTCTCTGTGAAATCGTCTGTCCGTCTTCTCATTTACAGCCAATACGGTGCCAGGATAAGATATTTTATCAGGTTGCCATGGAGATGGTCTTGTTTCATTGGAGGAAAATGAATCTGTACTGTAGCTGTCTGTGAACCTGAGTGAGTTTGTGGGAAAGAACATAAGATTGTAAAGCTCATGGACAGAAGGCGCTTTAAAGGAAAAGATTGCAGTGATTAAGATCAGACAAGTAGCAGCCTCTTGAGCAGGCTAAAATATCATCATGATTTCTTATAGTCGAAAGTCGTTTGATCATATTTAGGCATTAGGCTTGGGTGATATAGATTTTTCCCTGCTCGCAATTTACCTTCTAAAAAAATGACAATAAATGATAGAATTGTCCAGAATCGATAGCCTAAAACCATTTCAAGTTTAAGAAGAATAGGGAAGGGTGTAATAATATTACTAGCTGTGCAGTCGGGAGCTGCTTGCCAGCAGTGGCAATCACCAAAAGTCATTCTTGATATATAATCCTTTTCAATCGATTGTCTAATGTTCACATGGGCAAATTTTCACATGGCCCTTTTTAGATTTTTGAGTGAAAACTCATAGCAGCGTACTCTGATATTAAAATACTGAGCTCCTACATGTATAGGTTAGCAGAGCTGTAAATCCTGTAAATGCTCCGATCTCAGGAGCTCATACTGCTGTGTGGTGAAAGAAAGAAAGAAAGAAAGAAAGAAGGGAAGAAGGGAAGAAGGGAGGGAAGAAGGATGATGAATATAAATGTAAAGAAGGAGGCCATAGGAAGAAAAGAAAAGAAAACAATCTCAGCTCATTATGCCTAAGAAAAAGAAACTGACTTCCTTCAGTAAGTAAATAAATGGACACCACAGTATAGCCTGAGTGCAGGGTCTCTCTCACTTTTCACTTCAATAATTGCCTAATATATTATATCAAGATTGGAGCCAGTAGCTTCATGCAGTGTAACAGCCGCAAGTTCAGGACTCTAAATATCCAATAATGCAAAGAGCCAGCGTTCTATTGACAGAACACGGCTCCTTCTAGCGACAGATAATCAGTCTGTTTACAGCCATTTTCTTAGCTATAAATATTCTTTTATTCGTAATTGGCAGATTTAACCGAGAATCATTATTCTAGAGGAGAACTGACTATGACTTTCCAGAACCATATGCATTAGTTGCACAACCATGTTGGACCCATGCAGGACTTGGACTATGGCTTTCCAGAACCGTATGCATTACTTGCACAATGGGCCCATGCAGCTGAATGAAACCATTTCCAGCAAACAATTTACGACAAGTTATAATCAAACGGTCCTCTAGGAAACAAAAAAGGGGTGACATCAATCTAAAGAGCCCGTTAAGAGTGTGCGTGTGTGAGTCAGAGAGCTTTTTGTAGTGCATGGAAATTGTATTTTCATACAATAATAATGCAAACATGGTTAAATTATTTCAGATTATATATATTTTTAAATGATTTCTAATCATATTTTCAGTAATGTCACTGATAGTTTTCATGTGCTTTACAGCTCTGTCATTGAGACTAAAGCTTAAAATGTCTTACTGTTCCTTTATGTGGATTTGTATTCCTTTAATACAAATGGAAACTTGTTAGAATTAGAAGTCTAAGGTGCATGTTTGTAGAAATACATCTTGGATGACTCTGAAGATCACATTAAAACGATTTAAAATACACATTATTTAAAACGTATATCCTGAGTTTCTATATTTCTGTAAAGCTGCTTCGTGACAATGTCCGTTGTTAAAAGCGCTGTACAAATAAAATTGAACTGAATTGAATTAACATGCAAGGCGTTCAGGGTGGATCTCTCCTTTAAAGTCTGCACACTATTTATAAGGTGTCGCAGCCAGCAGATATGCTGCTCAGATTTATCAGCGAGAGCAGCGTAAACGTTGGGCACATGGCAAATTAAAATACACACATAAGTATGTATTGATGCCCATCTCTAATGCAGGCTTAAGTGGTTAATGAAGTTGAGATATTTGCTATTCATATGGAAATATGTTCAGCTCTCGCAGAAATCTTGCTCTTTGGGTGCAGATTTGCAAACTGTAATTGCAATCCATTTTAATAAAAAAGTGAAAGGCTCAGAAATATTGAGGTATGAGCATGAGTGTGAACAGATGCGTACATGACTAGAATTTCTCCCAATATATGTCTGTAACTTTTTTTTTTTTTTCTGTACTTGACTTTAAGCCCTTAAAAAGGCAATTACAATTACATCATTGAAAACAAATAAAATGTACTTCACATATGGCAGAACAGATATGATTATTGATATTATCATCGTTTCTTTCTATGGTCAATAACATAATTTCTTGTACATGCACTAGCACATATGCTATGGATTTCTGCCACTGGGAAAACTCTTTCCCCACCATTTAACGTATGCACTCACAGACCGACTGTTATACACAGACCACTTTATTATTAACACTTGTACACCTGCTCATTCATGCAGTTATCCAATTCTTCCAAGTTATCCAAGACTTTCACATACAGCAGTCTCTAGGGTTTGCACAGAATGGCGGGGGAAAATGAGCAGTAGCTACTGGAACTCAAATAACCAGTTGAAAATTGGAAAAATATCACCTATTCCTTTTTTTCCCCCTTCAGCTGTCTAGTGTCAGTCACTCTATGCTTACTGTAGTCTCAGATTCCTGTTCTTAGCTGACAGCAGTGTAACCTGATGTGGTCTTCTGCTGTCGTAGCTCATCCACCTCAAGGTTCAATGTGTTGTGCATTCTGAGTTGCTCACCACGGTTGTAAAGAACGATTATTTGCGTTACCATAGTCTTCTAGTCAGTGAAAACCAGTCTGACTATTCTCCAGACTCTTCACCAGAGACTGCTGTGCTGGATAATTCCATGAGATCAGCAATAATTGAAATTCTCATATGGTCAAGGTCACATCTTTTTCCCCAATTCTGAAGTTTGATGTGAATATTAACTGACGTTTTTGAAGCACTTGACCTCTATCTGCATTGCGCTCCTGCCGCATGATCGGCTGATGTACAGGAGCAAGTTTACAAGTGTTCCTATTAAAGTGGCCGTTGCATGGACACCCCACTCAAACGGTGCCACACTCTTCAATGTTTTATTTGTCATCTTGCAATGCACGCTCTTACTAACATTAGTGCTTGAAAGAAAACTGTTCTTAGTGGCTCATTTTCATTTTACTTGCTGATTGCAGAATTTTATGTCAACATTTTTTTTTTTCAACATTTACACAATATCACATGAGCAAGAGTGCTGTTATACTGAATATCGGCATGGTGGTGATTCAGCCGTAGGACCGAGGCCGCAGGTAATCACAGCCGTGCTGATAGTCAGTATTGTCAGTACATTTACATTTATGGCATTTGGTAGACGCCCTTATCCAGAGTGACTTACAATAGTGCTCTGAAGTCTATCAAAAATACATTCTGATATCGGCTCACTAGGTCACAAACTAGGAACACCATCACTCCAAAACTCTGTTGGGGAGGTAACAGACAAGCGCTCAGACAATACTTTTTTTCTTCTTCTTTAACGTGAGACTTTAGATGTTGTTTGAAGACTGCCAGTGACTCAGCTGTTCGGACATCTAAAGGAAGTTCATTCCACCACCTTGGTGCCAGACCAACAGAGAAGAGTCTCAATGCAGGTCTTCCTTGTGCCCTGAGAGATGGAGGGAGCAGTTGAGCAGTGCTAGAGGACCGGAGGGAGCGTGGTGCCACGCGAGGTGTGATAAGAGCTTTGAGATAAGTGGGTGCTGGTCCGTTTTTGGCTTTGTAGGCGAGCATCAGTGTTTTAAATCTGATGCGGGCAGCTACAGGAAGCCAGTGGAGGGAGCGCAATGGGGTGGTGTGGGAAAATTTAGGAAGATTGAAAACCAATCGTGCAGCTGCATTCTGTATCAGTTGCAGCGGACGAATGGCGCTTAGAGGCAGATCTGCAGTTGTCCAGTCTTGAAATGACAAGCGACTGAACAAGCACCTGAGTGACCTGTGTGGAAAGAAATGGACGAATTCTTCTGATGTTATAAAGGAGATATCGACATGAGCGTGTTAGATTAGCAATGTGAGAGGAGGACAGTTGATTGTCCATGGTTACCCCAAGGTTGCATGCGGTAACCGAAGGCGAAATCAGAGAATTGTCTAGTGAGATCGCAAGATCCTGAGATGGAGAAAAATCACGTGGGATGAACAGCAGTTCAGTTTTGGTGGGATTAGGTTTCAGCTGATGAGCTGTCATCCATGATGAGATGTCTGCCAGACATGCTGACATCCGAGCAGAAACATGAGTGTCTGAGGGAGGGAAGGAGAGGATGAGTTGAGTGGCATCTGTATAGCAGTGGTATGAAAACCTGTGTGATGAAATGTCCGCACCAAGAGATCGGGTATAGAGGGAGAACAGGAGAAGACCAAGTACTGAGCCTTGTGGGACACCAATGGAGAGTCTGCGGGGAGCAGATGTGGATCCCCTCCATGTCACCTGATATGACCGACCGACCTTCCAGGTAGGAAGCAAACCATTGCCAAGCTAGTACCGCATGTTAGTACTGTCACAGTGCTGTTATACTGAATATCAGCACTTTTGAACGCCACTTGTCCAAGCAAACTTGTGGACCGGAACTAACTGTGGTATAATATTAAATACATTTTTAATATATTTTCCTTTTTGTACAGTTAGTACACAGAAATACCACTAATGCAGCGTTGCTGTTTTTTTTTTGCTCTTTTTTGTTTATTATCCTATTTCACATACTAGTAAACACTACAATCATGCCTGATCAATAATTTAATGGTACAATTCTGCAATCTGGAAGTAGCTGCTTCCTTTACTATAAAAAGTTAGAAATGGGCGTGTTCTTGACAGGAAAGCAGGAGTACCATATAGGACAAAATTTCCCAGAAGAATTAAATCGAGCAGCAGCAGGTTCTGTCCAGCTCAAGCAGAACGAAAACATATTAGCAACTGACTGCCTGTCTGTTCTGGGTCATGCACTGCCTTTACTGTACGTGATTGCCTCAAAAAGAAGTATCTGCTTTTTCAAATCCACTCGCCTCTCTTAAAGGGCAAAGCCAATGTCGACTCTCAGAGCTGTATAGTGGGTATAAATATATATACTGTCTGAGAATGGCATGTTTTGACTCGCTGCCTCTAGCAGACTTGAAGACCTGCTTTATACCCAGTTCTTCATCTCTTTCATCCTAAATATTTTAAATCTCTCTCTGTCCATGAAGAACATTTCCAGTCTTGGAAACACTGTCAATCCATCGCTGCTGCACTGGACATTTTTGTACAAAGCAAAAATGGACACATTGAATGACTGTGTATGTGTTTGATTGTGTATGATTTTGTGTGTTTATTTACCCTAAGACACAAATAGCCGTTGGCAAAGACATAAAATAAAGGTCTTGATGTTTCCCCTTCAGCGGTGGACAAATTTAAAAAAATGTTTCGGTTACACTATAACCTAATCGATTAGGGCTAAAAACAGGTAGCTATTGTAATGTAATAAAATATTGCTAGGTAGTTGATTAGGTGCATTAATATAGACTAAGATAAACAGTAAATAATCATTATGCAGCAGTGTGTGTTTTTGCACCCTCTGAAAATATCAGCAAGCTGTTGGCCGAGTTTCGGCTACGAGCTGTCCTCACAAGGTGACAGTTATGTATAGCGTGACAGTTACATGAAAGATTTCCACTGGACTTTATTTTGCTTGGTTTCCACATACCTTGCATGTTCCTGATTTAGAAAAGATCATCTGTCACGAAAAGAAAATGCACTGTTAAGGCACAAATAGAAAAAAAAATATATATATATATACAACAGAAGCAACCAAATATGAAATAGTGATTACTAAATTATTAATCACAAAGAGCAATGGGAAAAAAAGATAGCAATGACACATAATACAAAATATTCCAAAGGCTCATTCATTCATTCATTCATTCATTCATTGATCATGGGTGAGAGGCGGAAATACTCAGTGTTTTTAGTTTTTCGCACCATTCTGTGTGAACTCTAGAGACTGCTGTGTGTGAAATTCCCAGGAGATCAGCGGTTTCTGAAATACTCAAACCAGCCCATCTTGTACCAACAACCCTGCCACGGTTAAAGTCACAGAGCTCACACTTTTTCTTCATTCTGATGTTTGATGTGAACATTAACTGAAGCTCTTTACCTGTATCTGCATGATTTGTTCCTAACAAATTGTTCCTAATAAATTGTACGGTGAGAGTATTTATTAGTTATAAGATTCAGTGTGATGACACCAGTGTTGTCACAGCCTGATGTGTGTGTGTGAGTGTGTGTGTGGTCCAGTCATGTATAATTCAAACCATTGCTCTTAGATTACTGAGCTGCATGGGTTCACTCAGCCTCTGCCCATTTGCAGAAAAAGACTCCTTGCTGTGTTTCCTGATAACCAACCATATTTTACAGCATGGCCACCACACACACACACACCAGCATCATTTCAGCTGTGCTATTATTGAACAAAATGGGGAGCATTCAACCATCCAAAAGTGATAGTGAGAGTATAGAAAATAAACCGGGCAATTTAGACCCCATCTTGATGTGTCCTATCAAATTTCCCGGATGTCTCTGTACTCTGTACAACAACTCCGTTCCTGTGTTTGTTGTCGCAGTTCCCCTCTCATTAGCAGCTCAGCGTTTATTCTAAGCCTGATACAAATCTAGAGAAGCACTCAACAATTAGATCCACATTTAGATGCATGCATTATCAGCTAT
Organism: Pangasius djambal; assembly: GCA_022985145.1. NCBI lineage: Eukaryota > Metazoa > Chordata > Actinopteri > Siluriformes > Pangasiidae > Pangasius > Pangasius djambal. The sequence goes on from CM041004.1 coordinate 7,846,509, forward strand.
GACGGAGATGGATGAATGAAAAATGGATTGATAATTAGATCATTTATAATGCGAGCATTTATGAGGATGTCAGATTAAATTGTCTTTGCCTCATAGAGATAAAAAACAATTACGATGCAACACAGCGTCTCGTCTCTGTCTCAGCATGTCACAGGTAATGCAGCAGGTGAATAAAAGGAGTAAATACGACCGATGACGTTAATGAAATTTATGTTGCAATTAGCATAGAAATGATTATATAAAGACTGAGCAAGCTGGATCTGGTCTTCATAGATTTTGCACGGAAACCCACAGCAAAAAGCAACAAATAAGTAAATAAATAGTTTAGGATCCCTGCTGAGCGTGCGAATGCAGGTATAGAGGGAAAGTTCATTTCATACTGTGATAGGGTAAAAGGAAATGAGATGGCATTGAGAAAATAGGTTTTTCGACCCTATCAGACCAGCTCTGTTTAAGGATCGCATCTAAAGGATCGCATCACTGTGTCTATGTACTGAAAGGTATAAAAAAAAAAAATGAGAGTTGGGTGAAACTAGAGATACTGGGCCAAGTAGCAAGTATGAGTATGTCAATGTGGAGCATTTCTCTCCATTATTAAACTGCTTCATGATTTTGTTAAACAAATGGATTCTGCATTTTCAATATACATATTTTCACTATAGATCAGATCCCGTTAATTACAGGGCGACAGCAGTGGGCAGAGAGGTCACCCATAGAAAGATGCTCCATCTTATTGATTTGCCGGTTTTCACTGCGATTAATTCCCAGCAGCTGCTCATGACTTTAAAGCCTGCTGTGTTTGTGGCCTCAACAAAACTTAATTGCAGCTATAGTCTTTGGCTGTACAGCACAGTCTGTGTTGTCTCTCTCAGTACCAAAGAAAATTTAAAAGCTAATTAAAGTGTTATAACTGGAGCCATTTTAAAACCCGCTCCAGTGGGTTATTCATTTTAACAGAGACAGAAAAGGAGAGAGGGACTGTTTATAGCTGTTCTAATGTAAATGATTAATTAGAAATTAACTAGTTTTCACGGACGTTTCACAACATTAAACCGGATTTTAAATGGATCAAAAGTACAGTGTGTCAATCTTTCATAAATAATTGAATTGTTTGGCAAATTGTTGTGGTATGAGAGAAGTAAAACACTTCAGGACATGCTGTTATTTAAGCAATATCACACAATCAATATTTATACAGCATGTTGGCACGGTTGTGATTTGGCATAGGTACAAAGCTGCAGTACGAGCTGAGTGCCGTAGGAAATCACAGCCATGCCGATATTCAGTATAACACCATGATTGCGAGTGCGACTGTTGCTTTTATACAACAGTTCTATAAACAAGAAATTAATATGGAGTAACTGACATTTCAGACGCAATATGGCCAAATGTTCTGTTTGGTTTTTTTTTTCGCTCCGCTAGCAGAAATAGATCCCGAAGAATCTACACTCACTTTATAGCTCGTTGGCTAGCTAGCTACACTGAATTGTACATTCCCGTTAATGCTGCTTCCTTTTCATCTTCAGCTAACGAGCTTTCATATTTAAAGTCAGAAGTTATATTCATGAAAAAAGGATCGTTTGCCATGTCCACTGATGATGTCACTACTAATAGTAACGGTTTCGAACCAGGAAGTGGAAATTTATGTGGTGAACACAGACAAGGGGAGTGATACACACAGTGTGGTTGTACTACATAGCAGCACTCTCAGAAAGCTGCTCGACCAATCAAATTAGTGGACTGTTGTATAATAGAAAGTAACCAAATTCTGGTAATAGGCTGATGATACTGCAGGAGTGGGAAGTGTGTGTGTATGTGTGTGTGTGTGTGTGTGTGTGTGTTAGAGCAGGTAAAATAGTGCAGCACAGGGGAAACTCCAGGACCAGGGTTGGGAACCTTTATGTCAATCATCACTTACACAGTCACACTACGACCTGTTTTGTAACACTGATCAAAATCAATCAAAATTATTGATTTTTTTGCACTGCTTAATTTGTAAAACATGAAGTACCGGAACACCAAGTGAGAGATAATCAACCAGGTGCACAGGGAGGAAAAGGGACCTGGAACATATAGACGTAACAGTAACAGCGACTGGTGCTAGTGTCTCCGCTGGAAGAAGACTCTCCAAAATCCTTCTCTTCATCTCTCTCTTGTACTCTGCTGTGTGTTTTTGGCAACAGCAGCATCACTGCTAGTGCAGGAAGACTTGGAGGTTCTTTTTCTAATCACTGTGTGATCTTCAGTGGTGCAAAAGATTTATTTTATGATCATATTCTGACTTGACTTTTTTTGGTTTCATCAACATGGTGTCACTTTGGCTACATTTAAACCCATATCAATGCCATTCTGCTATCCGCTGATAGTCGCCGCAGCGGGAATTCATCTCTATCTAAACAGACGCAGCAGCAATTTAGTCCGTTTAGACAATCTGTACAATCTGCAGAATTCCAATGCTTCAACTTCCATGCTAATACCGCCGTTAATGTCATCATGTTTGTCATCTCATAGATCGCTAACTCCAGTGTTTGCTGTCTCTCACTACATTCGGTCAGCAAAACCTGACCAACATCTAACAGAACAGTGAAAATACAGGCACCTGAATCATTAAGCATGTCACAAATATTTTTAATCCAAACATATTTAATGCATTTCAGGATGGACTTTTCCTTTACTGCTTGTGTGTAGTCCACGTAAGCTGCCCATGTCAGTGTTCAGTGGTTTAGCCTCGTAGTGGATACACTAATAAAACTTGCCCTTGTGTCTTACTTCAAATGAGAACACCGGCATACAATCACAAGACGAGTCTGGCTTTCAAAAAGAAGAAAAGAGAAAAAAAAAAGTTCGAGGACAATAAAACAGTTTGTCCTTTGATAAATCAACAGTAGTCTAAAGCTACACTGCATTACTGTGTTAAGTTACATTTCGCTCTTATGTTTAGGTGATCAATTCATTTAAATGTTCCTATTCAGTACGAATTAATATATTTAGTAATAAATATGCAGAAATTAGACCCACTTTATTGATGCAGAATTTATTAATGATGTACAGCTGGATAAAAAAAGAAAAACTACATATATTATTTTTTAAAAAAGTCTAATATATAATATGGCGCAAAAAAAAAAAAAAAAAGTGCCAACGTTAAAATTGGAGTCAGATGCACTGAAGTGTTGAAGAGCAATTTGATAGACATCTGGCATTTTTAACAATTCCAAATCAATTTAGCCAACATGCCCTCATGCTGCTTCCATTCATATTCATAGCTTGCTGCATGCCGGAGCTAATTATTGAGCTGTAACAGAATGAGCAGGGTTATGACAATCCTGGTAGGTTGTAATGTTGTGATGGTGTGGTGGCAAATCAGGTAAGGCACATGGCTCAGAACATGATATTTTCAGTTGGTTAAAAATACCTAGAAGGAGCAGAGTGTGGCTTTGTCAGTAATCCAACCCCTACACACGCTTCTCCATTCCACAGAAAAGAGTGAAGACCTGTAGTACTCTAGCTAATCCTGTACCGGAGTCTGTCTCAATAACACACACACACACACACACACACACAGAGACAGAGAGGTTATCTAAGTATCCTTCATCTTCAGTAAGTGCTTTATCCTGGCCAGGGTCATGTTGGATCTGAAGCCTATCCTGTAAACACTGGGCACAAGGCAGGAATAAACACGGGGTCGGACGCCAATTCATCTCAGGACACCATACACACACACGCACACACACACACACATTCACATACTCATTCAAATCTTGGGCAAACTGTAGCCACAACATTGGAGGCACACAATTGTATAGACTGTGTTTGTATGCTGTAGCATAAAAAATTTCCCTTCACCGGAACTCAGAGGCCCAAACCTGCTCCAGCATGACGACGCCCCTGTGCACAAAGCGAGCTCCATGAAGACATGGTGTGTGAAGGTTGGAGTGGAAGAACTCGAGTGTCCTGCACAGAGCCCTGACCTCAACCCCACTGAACACCTTTGGGATGAACTGGACCACCGACTGCACCCCAGACCTCCTCGACATCCCAACATCTCACTTGCAGCTTGCACTTGTAGCTGAATGAACACAAATCCCCACAGCCACGCTCCAACATCTAGTGGAAAGCTTCCCAGAAGAGTGGAGCTTATTCTGACATAAGGGGGAATAAATCTGGAATGGGATGTTCAGCAAGCGCATATAGGTGTGATGGTCAGGTGTCCACATACTCTTGGAAACTTGGTCCACAAACTCTATTTCAGGAAACTTCTCATAACCTCCATAAGGTCTCTGGTATCCATGTTTTTCTGGTAACCCACAACTTTTTTCCACAAACTTTTGGCCATATAGTGTAGCAAATCAACCTACATGCATGTATTTGGGAGATGGGAGGAAACCAGAGAACCAGGAAAAAACCCACAGGGACATGGAGAGAACATGAGAACACTCCACACAGACAGTCACCCGAGCTCAGGATCAGACCACTGGTCTATCATTCTAAAGGGATTCCACTTGGAACCATTTTTGCTAAGGACAAACTCTGTTGGAGGGTTCTACATGGAACCACGATTACTTCTGCCAGAGAGACAAGATGCAGATGTTTTGTCACAAACATCACAATTTTAAGTTACGGTTTTAACATTTTTTAATTGATTTATTTTGGGCCTTTTGGATTGGTGGAGAAATGATCAAACCATGATGCAATGACAACTTTTAATATGTCAAGAGTGTTGTGAAACTTTTTATTATTTTTTTTATTGTTTTGTAACACTTTCTAAATCTTCAATTCTATACAGTATATTATAGAGTATGTACAGTATATTTTCTAATTTTAACAAACAGATTCTGTTTTGGGTATGAGTTAAATAAAAATATAAAACTATTCTGTTTCGCGTATAAGTAGCTGTGTATGAGTACACAGCTTTGCAAATTAAACGAAAAATATCAGTTGCCTTGCACGGTTGTGTATTTATACGTATAACTATACTGCATGTGAAGCGAGCCACTCACAACATATGTCTACGCTGTGTGTTCCTCTGGATTTGATCATTTTAACCATCAAAGATTTCACCAACAGCAGTAAAGTGCCTCTTCCTCCAACCCGCGGATCTCATCACACATTTTGAATTTTTTTTTAAAGTCTGGACTAACTGAGAAATTGTCTGATCCTAACTTACTCAGAGATGCGGCTGATTCAGATCTGCTTTGCTGGAGAAAATCAGAAAGTGACGCTTTCTACATTCACATTACACACACACACACGTGTTCTGACAAATGTGAGGATCCACACTCGACTAGCAGCCAAATATTCCAATTAAATATCATTATGGCTTTAAACCTAACCAGAAACATTGACAGAAAGCAGGAAATTGCTTCTCCATCTGGTTGTCACAATTACACACACACACACACACACACACAGTGTTGGAATGAGACAGATCAAACAGCAAGTCCAGTAATTGGGTGAAAACCAAAATCTTTGTCATGCGTGTGCAACACTAGCCTGAACTGTGTGGAGTAAATATTGAGGGAGTGCTGCTTTCAGAAGAGACTGTACCTGTCACCATTGGAACTGGAGAACACAGAGAATTAGCATAATAAGTCTGTGTGTGTATGTGTGAGAGAGGGATTATGAATGACACTGCCTTTCCAAAAACCATAGAGGAAGCTGCATCTTGATGTTTGTGCTGTCAGATGTTCAAAAGATGATCCGTTACTGCTGTTTCACATTTTTAGTTCCATCGTTACGTTTTGTTTCTCTTTAGAGTTCCTCTCATTCCCCTGCTCAGCACAGCAACTCTTTCGGAACAGAGTGCAATTCGATTTTATTTATAAATATTTTAGTGGTAGAAATGACGTAGCTCGATGTAACAAATGTGTTTTTTGTGGATGTCAGTCACGTGTGTGAGTCTGTAGTTAATAGGTTTTGCAACACACTTGATTGAATCTATGAATTATATGATGCTCAGGTCCAGATAGCAGAGGATTCCTGGTCAAACGTGGTTCCGTTTATGCACATAAGGGTCAGTTATGGCAATATGAAGTGTTTTGCGGCCCCAACTTGGCATTTCAAACCTGAGCCAAAAATTGCTCAAGTGAAATTAAATCTTTTGTTTAAACAATTATAGGAAACATTTGTAAGCTCTGCTCTGAGACTTCGTTTCATCAAGTCTGAGCTGTGGCTGTGTTCTGGTAGTTTAAAATCTGATGAGTTTATCAGCGGTGTGTGAGCCAAATGAAGTGGTAAATGTGGGCCAGCTCGGGGTCATTACTCATTTGCCAGCAGTGGTGTGCACTGACTTGTCAATGTTCTGATTCAGGAGGCACAACTGAGTTGCTTGTCTTAATGTGCTACATAAGGACGAAGGGCTGATGGGGTGATGTGACCCGACTCACAGCAGAGTTTACTGTTACTATCCTAAAGCTGATTTTTCCAACAATCGCACTTTTTTATTTATTAAAGAACAACCAGTCATATTTTTCATCAGTTAATAGTTCCATACAAACATTGCCAAATATCTTGAAAACTGCTATCTCTTATGCAATAGAAGCTATTGCATAACCCAGCCATTCCCCCCTTTTTTTCTTAAAGATAATACGACAAAAAAAATGCATCGAAGAAACGGCAAACCTCAGAGATTTGCCTGCGGCGGAAAATGTACAGCGTACAGCGCTAGCTTAGACTGTTACAAAGCTTTGACAGCGGAGAATGTAGCAACTGATACTGTTGTCGCTTGTGGGCTATTCATAACATCTCTATACACAATGACAGTTAGAGGTCGTATATGACAGAATAAGATAAAACCCATGGTTATTTTTTACTTCTCAAAAAGTAAACAGGAATATCGTATCATATCTGTTGTGCGCTTGTCTCAAATCACAGTCCTGAGGTTCTTTTATCACCGTCAGCTCCTGTAATAGCTCTGTTGTTGTAAATCATTTAAATAAAAGCAGTTTTCCAAACAAAACATGTACATTTGGGTTCATTAATAGCTAGTTATAGGACAGGAATACCTTGTAAAGGCTCAAATGTACTTTTTTTTTTTTTTTTTGGTACACAAGATGGCTGCCTCTGGTCGCTTGTGTATGTTCTCAGAAATTAACACGACACATCCGCATGGTGCAATAACAACATAAATACTGGAGGCAGCATAGCACCATCTGACACTGTGTCTGCAGCACACTAAAACAAACTAGCGCCGTGGTTCAAACTGCATACTTATGTACTATAGACCGTTACTGAGTACTAAGACTAACTGGTTTACCTGTTACAGTTAGTGTTTGAGTTTTAAAAATCTCTCATCTCTGACATGTTTAAACCTGTTTGCGTATGTGATTTTCTATATTAGTAAATACGTTTGAACTGAAGGTCAGAGTTTTTGCTTTGAGATGCAGCTCATGACAACAATCACGACAACAGCACGAGGTTTTAAAGAGAAACAGGGCATGCGAGTGTGTTTAATGTTGAATGAAATCACCAAACATTACAGATGGACAGGGAGGGATGTTTTGGCTCTGATGTGCCATCTAGTGGATGTCGCTTTTAATCCTCCAGATGTACATAAGATACGCAGGCGAGCGTGTGAACAGTGCCGCTCACGTTGCTGCTGCTGCTTCTGCGCTCACACGCAGTCATGCATCAGGTGTAAACTGGCCTTTAGGCAGATTTGTCTTTTTTGGGGTTTTGTGATAGTTTTAATAATCTTATTCTCAGCACCTTTTCTGACGTTTTGTGGGCAACATATAATCAATTGAATCGAAATCAAACGGTTGTAATTTGAGTTGCTTGAACTGTAATCATCTTTGCACAAAACACCTGACTAAAATAACGCACGCACACGCACACACACACAATAATATTACAGATTAAAGAACACACTAACATTAAAGATACATCCAAAATAAAGATTTTTCTTAAAGGATCTCACTTTTCCTAGGAAAAAAATAATGACCTTGTGTGTGTGTGTGTGTGTGTGTGTGTGTGTGTGTGTGTGTGTGTGTGTGTGTATGCTCAGGTCTACAGGTGTGACTGTGTCCCCTGCTGTGTAAAGGTCTAATCGCCTCATTTGTCTCCCATGTACCACAACAAAACATAAAAGCTCAGGGTGAAAATATAGAGCTTGTTTTAAGCCGCCATGCCCCATGCTCTCCACAATTTTTTGTTGAGTCATGGTCATTGATCCTTGAAAATCAATTTGTATTTTTCCCTGAGATGTGATGCACCACAGCATGCTTGCGGTCTTGCTTACCAACACGATGACAAAATCGCCAGTGCTGCAGCATCTAAAAATAGCAGTCCTACTACGACACGGTCATCTTTCCGTAACTAGAGGCCTCTTTACGCTGTGGTTGCACACCCTGCTTGTTCAGATATGTCCAAATAAATTCAGAGCTCAGAGGTGCGAGGTCAGCATCTCTCTGATCCGCAATCACTCACCACAAGCCAAGATCAGTCCTCAAGTCTCAGTAAAGTATAGTGTCACGTTTAATATATTTCTTTTCAAGTTCCAGAAAGCTTTGTGTAAAAATAAAAAAAAGAGCAATGCTGAAATCACTATGTGGCTACGACGTTGAACAAGACAGCTGTTGGTTGGTTAAGAGAAATAAATGAAATGTTAAATGGTTACAGGAGAGCTTTTTGTGGAACATTTTGCCTCTCTAAAAAGGAGAAAAACGAAAAACACACTCAGCTTAGTTTTTTTCCCCCCTTTTTTTCCTGATGAACAAACCATTAGGAGGCAATTAGGAAGCCCAATAGCTCACACACAACTACATTTTTATAGTGTTGTTGCCAAAAAATTGAGGATGAATTCAAGTTATATTTCTTTCAATGCAGCTAGTAGAATACCGTTAAAACAATTTGCCTTTTAAGGTAAAGGGGCAGGACTGGGAGACGGCGTTCTGCATAGGGGCGGAGCCAGCTGGAATATGTAAATAGAAGCCTCAAACAAAGGGATACAGATACACTGTATGGCAATATTAAAAAAAAAAAAAAAAAAAGAGGTGTCTGAAATTATATAACAGATCTATGATTTTTTTTTTAAACATTACAATCCGTGTATAAATTAAATGCGTTAATTAATAAATAAATCGATCAGTAAAACAATCGATCAATATGAACAGCATGAAGTGTTCGAACCCTAATACACATCCACTCACATATGGGTGGATTTCAAATAGAAACAAGCTAACTTCAGGGTGAAAATGTTCTGTGTTGTTAACAGTCTGTCTTTCCTCCACTTGCACAAGACAAGCTTGTCCCCATTCTCCACATATAGCCTGCTGCCCCACTACCCTCAATTCTTAGCCTCAAAAAGACAATACTGATGACAGACTGTCAAAGAGGTGGGAGCAGAGGAGAAAAAAAAAAAAAAAAAAAAAAAAATGACCAGATGTGAGGGAGAGGGTTTCCTTGACAGCTGGAAAAAAATAGGCTGCTTCTATGACAATAACTCAAACAGGAGATAAATGAGCCCTTAGCCAAGAGTGCTGGGAGTTTGAACAGCGTGTGTGTTTGTCCGGTTTCATGGACTGCAAATGACCATTAGCATGTAGCGATTATCAAGCCTTCAGAAAAATGCCTCGGCTGCTTTCCATATTCAATATTCCTCCTGTTTTCCATATTAATGACTCTGACACATCAAACATCATGCAGCTGGTTGAAGCAGCTGAGCAGGACGATCAAGAGTACAAGCAGAACACAATCTGATGCAATGATCTGATCAAATACCCAAGACAAAGCGTGCAATGGTATTGACCATGGCAATGAATAGGTACTTCATTTAAAAAAAATAAATAAATGAACTGAATGTCTGATAGTCCTTCTGGAGGAACCCTTAAAGGTTCTGAGCAGGACTTAACAACAGTGTTTCCATATCCGAAGTGGTTACAAAATAAAACCCTTTCAGGAAAACAGAATCGATAACCATACAAAGAACTCCCTGAATAACCTCCCTCCTCCCAGCATCACAGTCTTAATTCAGCTTCAATTTCAGCACTTTTAACAATAGACATTGTCACAAAGCAGCTAGTGAGCAAACCGGATGCAACAGTGGCAAAACGAGAAAGAAGCCTTGAGAAGAACTCAAAAAGGAACCTGCCCTCTTCTCGGTGACACCGGATAGTGGGAGTGTAAATCATTCCTCTTGTACAACTGCATATTATGAAGTCAATGTATGAAATTATTGCCTGATGCTAGCATGAGACTTCAGGTTTTTTTTTTTTTTTTTTTTT
>CM041004.1:7856828-7902351 GCA_022985145.1 Pangasius djambal
TAACCAATCCCAGCTGCAGCCAACACACTCTAATAGAAAAGCCAGCAGAGCATGACTGTAATTGCCAGTACTGCATAGTGCATCACACACACACACACACACACATACACACACACACGCACACGCACACACCGATTATTGCTCCACACAAGTCCTGAAGCTACAATGAACTGTAGCAGATTTGGATAAATACTTCCTGGTCCAGTAGCACTTATAAATCTTGAGGAACGAAACAGCTTTGTAGCACAGATGTTCAAGAGTCTGACCTTTAACCTTCGCTTGATGACAGTTTAATGATCATAAATTGGCCCCCCAAAAAAAATCTAATCTAATCCTGCACACTCCGCTTTCTACAAGTAGCACAAGCCAAACTATCCTGCCATGTTCATCAGTGTGCACCAATCATGTGAGCTTGTCAAAACTTTAAACACTCATCAGGCTTTTTTTCTCCTCCGGCATTCACATGAAAGATATCTAGATTGCATCATCAAAGCACTGGGAGACTCAAAAGTGCAATAGTCACGCAAATAAATAAATAAATGAACAAAAACAGCTTCTTGTTTAAGGGTGCATATGAGCTCCTTTCATTCAGTACTAGGATTCTCAGCTCAAAAAAAAAAATAAATAAAAGTTTCATATTCCTTGCTTCAGACTCTGACAACCACAAGCTAGTAGCTCATCAGCCAATAATCAAGCTCTTTATAAACTTTTTAAAAAATGTGCACGACAGCTAATCACCAGATCTGCAATCTGCACCTGAGCATCCTAGGTTTATTATATGCACGCGTACGACAAGCCAGAACACCAGGTAGGAGATCAGAGCCCTGCATTATCCCCCTAATGCATACTAATGCAAACGCAAACAAACTCTCCTGATTGAACCGTACGTGCAGAGATGCATATAAAGCATGTACAAGGCTCGTGAGGGATTTTTGATGCTCGTTGAGATGCAGCTCAGCCAGCAAACCCACTCATGCAAAGTAACAGAGGGAATGCACGCTTCAGAGAGCAATCTAAGTTTTATTTCAATAAAACAAAGATTCTGTTGCCTAACTAAAATACAAAAATATGGACTCCAAAAAAGAAATGAGAATAATGTACATTTTGCGTGTTGTCATAAAGGAAAAAACCAGACGTGTGTAAACGTCGCCGTGTTTGGATTGCAGTCGTTACGCAGTGGCGCGTGATCTCCGCGACTCGTCTTCAATGCTAAAGCTTTGGGAGTTTTAAAAATAAAACAAAAAGAGAGGAAGAATCCGGAGCGCGCACCATCTGCCACAATCCGTTCCAGCGCCTGTGCGGCTCGGCTGAGCTTCCCAGCGTCCAGTCTGCGCTGCGATCAGTGGCCACTGGTTTATTCTGCTGAAGGTCCGTGGTGTTCGGAGTGCACCGGATCACACGGCACGAGCCAAAAAAAAGGGCGTTGTCTTTGCAAACACTGGGCTTTAAAACCAAAAGCGCACATTCCTCAAAAGTCTTGCAAGAAGGGTACGAGCAGCCCTTACCGCAGGCGCGTGCGCAGTCCAGAGACTGTGTCCGCGATGCTTTTCTCAACAGCAACCAAAGGATTTAATAAAATATTAATAATTAAAAAAAAAAAAAGAAAGAAAGAAAAAAAACGACCCCTCAAATCCGCTCACTGCTTGCCGTCGAGCAGCGAGAGCTCCTCCAGAATTCCGCTGGCGTCCACGCGCCTCCGCTCGCGTATGAGCTCCTCGAGGCTGCGGAAGACGAGCGTGTGCACTGTGCTCTCAGACAGGTGCACCTTGAGCAGGTAGCGTTGGCCGGCTGAATGCGCCTCGCCGCCCGCCTTGAACTCGCGCTTGCCGAAGCGGCACCACGCGGCGAAGCTCTCCGAGCTCGTCCAGCACACGTCGGCGCGGTTTAGCCCCAGATGGCCACTCGCGTTACGCACCACCAGGTCGGGCGGCAGCGGCCGGAAGCGGTAGCGGTCGTTAGCGATGCGCCCGCGGCGGCCGCCGCTCACGTCAAACAGACTGTCCTTGCGGATCTCGCCCTTGTGCAGGTGGATCACTTGGTCCTCGCCTTCGAACACGGCCCAGTGCGGCGCCTGAGCGCTCGCCACCAGCTCGAGCACGTCGCCCGGCTTGCACATGGCGAGCAGCGTGGGCACCGGGTACACGCGCAGGTCCTCGCGCGCGCGCACCTTGGAGAAGATGCATTCGTGGCAGCAGAAGGCCGAGTACTCGAGCTCGTCCAGCGTGTCCACGGCGCCCTCCTCGCTCGGGCTGCGCTCGAGCGACCGGTCGTCAAGCTCCTCCTCGTCGTCGGAAAAGAAGTAGGCGACGCCGACGCGCAGCTCGTCCTTCTCCACGCCCGACGGATCCCCAGTGGGTAGCTCGCTGTAGCTCAGGTGCGTGATCCGGTCCAGTTGGTTGCCCATCAAGGACGGGAGAGGCACGCGCGAGGCATGGAAAGCTGCTTCTGTAACAAACAAACAAACAAACAAACAAAAAAAAAAGATCAGCCTCACGATCACGCGCTCAGATATGTAAACAATTCACTGCGCCTGGAGCGAACCGCAAAATGGAGCGAGACGCAAGGGCGAATCAATATTTGACAACACAACCTTATACACACACACACACACACACACACCAAACAATTCAGCTCCAAATGCATGCATATCTGCTCTCCCTTGCCTTGAGAAAGAGACAGATGTCTTACACTAGACCTAAACACCTGCAGAGCTCTTTTTTTGGATCCACACTCAGAACGCATGAAGACTTATGTCTGATATGAATACCTGCGTATTTCCGGGCGCGCGCGGCTAATTGATCATCCGCTCCATGCGTGTTTCACTGTTCTCTACTCCAGACAAAAGGTTGTCCCCACCTTTGGTAACTCTCTCCACTTCTTCCCTGCTCGGAGCTAAAACTACTCTTCAACTCGACGCACCGCCTCACTTTAAATAGAAGCGAAAACTCCGCCCCCGAGCACCAAAACCCGCCCCTCTGTGAAGCTGATTGGTTCCTGGACCTTGTTGTTTAAGACGGAGCGCACTGCTCATCACACTACAATAGGCTTATCATATGTGTAGTCTACAGCAGTGTTTCCCAATCTTGCTGCAGGAGTCCCTCTGTAGTCTGGACTGCACTGTCAGTGTTTCCCTGTCTCATCACTTCCATTTAACCTCGTGAACGGCTTGCTAATAAGTCAGTGTGTTGATTTAGGTGAATCAAAGACAATCCATACATCTTAACTGTTTCCATTTATCCATCATTATTTTGCTTGCACTACTAGAATTCACAGTGTTGATGTGTGTAGACTACATATCACAATCCCTACAGGCATTTTACAGCTTATTCAGTCCAGTATCACTTCAGCATCGATGTGACAGCATTGTACCCAGATTGTGTGTGTCCTCCTCACAGGCCTGCTCATTTAAGTACAGCCCCTGTATTTGATTGTGCATTCGAATATACTCATAGTTCACATATTGAAAGGTTAAATTCAGCTGAACTTGTGTTTTGTGAATTAAAGTACAATGCAAGTAGTAATATTTCAAAATGTGGGTGACATTTCGCTGTGTGCATGGAGTCTTTATGTTTGAGAAATGAATAGTAAAGAAGGAGAAACAGAAAGACAAAAAGAGAGCGTGCGCCTGTTGTGCACAGGAGACGGGGCAGTCTAATAAAAACACCAGGTAAGATATATGAGTTTATGAGAGCTACTTTCTCTGTAGGTGGATGCAAGGCAGTGAAGGAGTGAAGATGTTGATTGCTCTACGTATGTTGATAGTACATTGCGTTTAGTTCACTCTAGAGAGTTATAATCAAGCCCTATTCTTTATTTGAGTACCTGCATAAAGCATGAACAGTCTTATTAAAGTCTTGCCTAATCCATATATACATAGGTTCTGGCACATAGGACATAGTAAATCATGTGGAAACTACCATGTTTTGTACAGTGAGGCCACAATGCAATAATTACTCAGAATTTAATTATATTTAATTATAAACTTAGGTACTTTACCACAGTGCAGACTGTGATTGGTCAGAAGGTGTTGATTCATTTTATATAACAGCCCGGCTCGGACAATAGTCCCGTCTGCAAGGTTTATATTAATGCTCTCGTTCTAATATGTTATCACTTCTATTCTTACACAAGGACTTGTATAGCGAACACTCCACATAAACTGATTATAAAAAAGTACTATAATCACTAACATGGTGAAGTTTTCTCTAATGAACATTTATTTAGCATTTATGGAAGGAGTCTCCAGTGTCAGTGATTTGTAACAATCAGAGGTGAAACTGTTCCTTTAAGTTTTCAGGACAGATTTTCTCCATAACAGTGTTACTGACAGTCTTATTAACCCCAAGAGAGCGAGGGAATGTATAATGTAAACCATAACAGGCACTAACATTAAATGTAACTAGAAACTGATAAAACGTACTTGTCAAATGTATCTTCTTTAATCAATAAATATTCTTAGAATTAAAAATTTGTTGTTATAACAGGAATAGACCATTTCAGGAAGTGCTGTTATTGGAAAGTAATTAACTTTGGGGTAGTAAAAGTAAGTCCATTTCATGTTGTTCGTTATTTTCCAATAACAACATGCACCCAAGTGTTGTATTCCATACGTAATAATTAATGTGAAAAATAAGAAGTACCCATGCTAAGTACTACGCTGTAGTAAGTAAGTACATGTTGGTGCATGCATGTTGGTTCCCTGCTGGGTTCTCCAGTTTCCTCCCACCTCCCACAACATGCCAGGAGGTGGATTGGGTACTCTAAATTCCCCGTAGGAATGAATGGGTGTGTGAATGTGTGTGTACACGGTGCCTTGCAGTGGACTGGCATTTCATACAGAAAGTATTCCCATGTCATGGCCAGTATTCCCGGGATAGGCAACGGATCCACCATGACCCTGACCAGGATTAAGCGCTTATTGAAGATGAATATTCAGTATATCCTTGCACCATAATGACATTAACAGAATAATACTGTAAGTAGCATACTATATACAACACTTATTCAACATTCACTTGACATGAAAGAGTTACCTGGCATGATTTGATGTTATTTAATGTGCACATTGTAGGACATAAGATCCTTTTCTTTTCTCATATTTATTTGGTAGTAGTCAGGAATATATAGTGAAGTACAGTTTGATTTCTTTGGCTTGGTGGTTTAATTGAATTTTTATAGTTTAGTTTAGTTATAGGTTTGTGTTATCCCAGACACAACATTGGCCCTGCTAAAAGGGAAATAAAATTTAGGAAAGCTTTTCCTAATTGTACTTGGCAATGCAGCAGTACAGATTAGAGGGATGCATCCATTCTTATGATATAAGTTTGTTAGTACAGCTCAAGGGGCTTCAGGGGAGCGCTGTCCTTTTTAAAGAACATCTCAAGGGAATTTGAAAAGATCAGAAGCACCATCATGTCATTCAAGGTCTCATTTAAAAGCAAAACTAAGCTAGAGAATTTAAAAACGAACTCATTAGACTCTGTGACCAGTTATGCCATGCTCAGAGATGTGTGTGTCATCATTTTTATTTTATTAAATGTCCTTTCACAAATTCACAAAAATTCACACACTGTTCCTTCTTTAAGACTATATAAACATTAAGAGTTCTTATTTAACATTAAATGTGTCTTTACACCAAGAACATCCTCTTTCACACCTCGTTACAGGCATCTTATATTGCTTTAAGATGCTTTAACACGCTCTAAGATGCCTCTGTTCATAAAACTGTATGCCTGTGCTTATAATTCTTTGGAATTGCTTTGTAAGCATGTTTATAAACTCTTAATGCCCCGTAAAAGCTCCAATGAAGTACTCTAATTAATTCCTTGATGGTTGTAAACAAGTTGTGAATTGTCATCTTAATGTTACCTGCTGCATAGTGCTAGCACTGTTCTGACAAATAATAACCTGTGAACAATTATAAAGATTACTAGAAATAAACGTCTTCCAAACATCATAATTAAAAAGAATGATAAAAGCACAGATAAAGTGATTTATTGTAATAGTTCAATATACAGTAGGTCAAATAAAACACTAATTCTGATAATAAGTGTGCATGTATAATTATTGGAACAAATAAAACACAGCAGTAATTGAGCAATATTAAAAGATTATTAGTGTCTGCATTAATGCATGTAAATCTAGCTGGCCATACGTTATTACGTTATGTTAGCTAACTTTTTTTTAGTGTAATCGGTTAGGTATTCAGGGAAACCAAAACATGAAACTGGGTAGTACACTGGAGCTTTTACTTATCTAGTGGGCTGGCTAATAAAATGTAAGAATTGTCCACCCTGTTAGAGGCGCACTTATTAGATATGAATTAATGTGTCATATGTGTGTCATGTTACTGAAGTGTTAAGTCTAATTTATGAAGAATTCAAAATCATTCAAGAACTCAACTAAAGTGAGAGAAAGATACACAAGAAATTTGGTACATTGCATATCTTGAGATACACAGCAAAACAAACCGGTCTTGATCCAGTAAAGCTAATTTGCCTGAATTGTTTCCTCCAGATCTCGGCATCAAAAAATATGCCACATTTGCTGTGATGTATGTGACATTCAAATAAGTGTTTGCTTTGCAAATCTGCGGTGTGGGCATGTCTGGATGTCACTGCGCATTTATGCAGCGCTGCTCTGCTGAGAACGTCGGTGTGTATTTGTGAAGTCTATCAGAACATGATTGTGAGAGGGCGAGAGAGACTTTATAGAGCCAGGGTGTTGTTTTATCAGAGTTACAAGCCTAGCACCTTTCTAAGGGCATGGCATTAACACATAGGCTTTAAGCCTGGGTAGACAAATGAAAAGTGACATCTCAGTGTGTTGTAGATGTGTTTTCACACTAGCAACACTAGCATGAATCATTTTAATTCAATTTAATTAGGAATATTTCCATAATAGAGCAGTCTTGATTGTGCTAGAAGTAACACTTTAAATTTATATTAAATGTGTAATGTACCACATTGTTACTATAATAGTCTGTGTCTATATGTGCGCACTGGCAATTCTTTCAGTAATGTGCATGACACACTGTGCATATCTGTATATGTATACACCCTGTACATTTAATTCAGTCCATTTACATTTGTATATTTTTACATACATATTTGCAGTTACATATTTGCATTTACTTTTTCATTCCTTTTCACTGTATTTGTATTTGTTGTACTATTGGTATAGTTTGGTTATGTGTATCTACATTGTGGCTTGCATAAGCATACACCCTAGTTTCTGTAAAAACCTAAATTACTTCTGGTGCAAATAATTGAATGGATTTGTGCAATTAAAGTGTCACATGATCTCAATATAAATACACCTGTCACTGGAAGGCCCCTGAGTTTGTAACGGAATATACAAATGCCAAAGAGCTATTAAAACAAGTCCAGGACAAACATCTGTGGTTGTTTATAAAAAACTTTCTGCGGAGCACCATTAAATCCAGAATTAAAAAAACGGAAAGAATATGGAACAACCACAACTAGAGGAGACCGGACCAACTAAAAATCAGTGACCAGGTAAGGGGGGAATTATTCAAAAAAGTAAGACTTCAATTCAGTTCAATTTAATTTTATTTGTATAGCACTTTTAACAAAGGACATTGCCACAAAGCAGCTTTACAGAAATCCGAGTATGGATGTAGATTTAAATCCCTAATGGCCAAGCCAGAGGCGCCGGTCACAAGGAAAGAAGGTGCATGACCTCTTCCGGGCAGAGTCACCATATCCTTGTTTGTGTCATATCCTTTCCATTTTTTAAAATAATGGACTTAATGAGTTTCACAACAATGGGGTGAGTAGTCATGCAATAAGTTCTGTTATGGGCTTTTTGTTTTTTTGTTCAGATTCATGATATATCACTAAGTCCATTTCAGTTCCAGTTTGTAACACTATAAAATGTAGAAAAGTTCAAGGGAAGGTGAATTAAAGGTGAATTAAATTCAATTCCATTCAATTTTATTTGTACAGTGCTTTTAACAATGGACATTGTCACAATGTCCATTGCAGCTTTACAGAAATGCATAAATTCTGGATATAAATTTTTAATTTATCCCTAATGAGCAAGCCAGAGGTGACGGTGGCAAGGAAAAACTACCTGAGACGATATGAGGAAGAAACCTTGAGAGGAACCAGACTCAAAAGGGAACCCATCCTCATCTGGGTGACACCGGATAGTGCGATTATAAATAAATCCCTTCTATAACTTCTATAACCTTCTATAACTGTATACTACATTTTGTTGAAGTTATCAACTGTTCACTGATGGAGACTTGAGTGCAAAAGACTCAAGAGACTTGAGTGTTCATGGCAATTGCAGTCCAAACCATCATAGCAAATCTGTTCGTATCAACTGCAGTCCAATGCCATCTTCATGATTTCTAAGTGGTACCATCCACAGTAATCACACGTCTTTTTAGGCTGTCCATATGGAACCATCCTCAGCAGCAACGAGTGGTTTCCAAGTGATGAGAACTCCAATCTGAAGTAGGGTGGATCCATCAGGATGGATCAGGCAGGGCAGGAGAGCAGAGGGTCAGGATCACTGGCATCTCAGGAGTAACATATGTAGCTCGACAAAGAGAGAGAGAAAGAGAGAGACAGAGAAACAGATTATTAGGTATGCTCAGTGTCACATAATGGACAATGTACATTGTGTGCAGAGTGAAAGCAGGGACTCTGGCAAGACTAACTATGACAGCATAACTGAAAGGGAAAGCCAGAAGGTAACTCAGACATGAGGGCGTCCTGGGACATAAAACGGCTAGCCGCTCCACTGTCAACAAACCTGAGTGAACGTGTGAGAGTGGGGGGAGCAACAGCATCCAAACATACCAGTTCACCACAGCACTCTTTGCCTGTGAACCCTCCAGATCTGCTCCTTTACCTAAGAAAAAACTATTAACAAAAAGCTTGACTTAACAAATGTTTTCAGCTTAAACACTGAGATTGTGTCAGAGTCGCGAACACTAAGTGGAAGGCTGTTCTATAACTGTGGGGCTTTGTAAGAGAAAGCTCTACCCCCTGCTGTATCCTTCACTATTCAAGGTACCAACAAATAGCCTGCATCTTTTGATCAAAGTAGGCGTGGTGGGTCATAAAAGACAAGAAGAACAAGACCATTCTTTATAGGTTAATAGTAGTATTTTATAATCAATGGGAAATTTGATTGGGAGCCAATGCAGTGTGGATAAGATAGGCGTGATGTGGTCATATCTTCTGGTTCTAATAAGGACTCTGGCTGCTGCATTCTGGACTAACTAAGGCTCGTTTATGCACATACTGGACCATCCAGACAGTAAGGCATTACAATAATCCAACCTACAGGTAACAAAAGCATTAACAAATTTTTCTGCATCGTGTAGTGACATTATATTTCTTATCTTAGCAATATTTCTGATATTTCTAATACTTTCCTTCTGATGAAAGACGGGGATGAGACATGAGCTTCAAATGAAAGACTGGAGTCAGTAGTCACACCAAGGTCTTTTACTGCTGCACATGATGAAACAGAAAGGCCAGAGTTAGTATATAATCAGAAAGCTTGCTTCTAGCTGTATGTGGCCCTAGTACAAGGACTTCTGTCTTGTCAGAATTAAGTAGAAGGAAGTTAATAAGCATCCAGTGTCTAATGTCCTTTACACATTCCTCAACTTTATTAAGCTGGTGTCTGTCATCTGGCTTTGCTGAAACATACAACTGTGTGTCATCAGCATAACAGTGGAAGCTGTTATGTTTACGAATGTTTATGAATAATTTTGCCCAGTGGTAGCACATATAAAGAAAAAAAGCAGTCGGCCTAAAACAGAACCTTGCAGAACACCAAACTTTACCTTAATATGTGCAGAGAAGTCACCATTTACATCTACAAACTGAAGACGATCAGTAAAATAAGACCTGAGCCAGGAGAGGGCCGTTCCCTTAATGCCTAGTACATTTTATGGTCTATCAAGGACAATAGCATGATCAAAGGTGGGCAAGGAGCCACAACCCTGATTAGAGGCCAGTAGTAGGTCATTTACCACTGTAACCAGCTCTGTCTCTGTCCTATGATGAGGTCTAAATCCTAACGGATACATTTCATGAATGTTATTCCAATGTAGGTATAAGCATAACTGTTATGCTACAACCCTTTCTAAGATCTTGGAGATAAAGGCTACTACATATTGATGAAGTGTGTGTTACTGTGGTGGTATTATTTCTAGTTAATTTTGCTACAGTGTTAAATAAGAATCTAGTTTAATTATCTTCTGTTAGGGTGGAGAGATACATTGATCTAGCAGCACTAAGGGCTTTTCTATAGCTCAGGATTCTCTCCTTCCATGCTGTTTGACATACTACCAATTTAGTTTGACGCCATTGACATTCTCACACAATTTGTGAGTGGTCTGTTTTAAGTTGTGTGTGTGATTGTTATACCAGGGTGCTAGCTTTTTCTCTCTAATTATTTTTCTTTTAAATGGAGCTACATTATCTAGAGTGCAGCAGAACATTGACTTTCAGTTGCCTGATCAAGTTCTCTGGGGTCAGACGGTGATCCAATCATAATTGATAACGCTGGGAGATTATTTATTTTTAATATTTAATCCGTATGTGAATGTGAGATCAAGAGTGTGACCACCATTATGCGTTTTTTCCTATTATGTTCTGATTGACCCCTACTGAATCTAGAATGGACACAACTGCTGTTCTCAGAGGGTCTTCTGGGTTATCAAAATTAATATTAAAGTCTCCAACAGTTAATGCTTTGTCTAAAGAAACAGCAAGATTTGAGATGAACACATTGTATTTATGTCCAGGTTTTTGTGTGATGCCTAGATTATCATTATAAATAACTGTGACTCCTCCTCCTCTGCCAGTTAGAAGAGGCTGATGTATATAACATTAGTGACAACTCTGCAGCTAGCAGACGGTCGGTTTAGCCTGCATGTCTGCTTCCTGGCCTTGGCTCTGGATTCTCACTGATTAACTAGGCCTGCTCTGTGAGTATGAGCTATGCTGCAAGAAATGAGAGCAGCACCTTCCCGAGTGGGATGGATACCTTCCCGCCCTAACAGGCCAGCCTTGCCCTCAAAACTACTCCAATTATCTATAAAGCCCACATTGTTTTTTGAGCACCGCCTGGACATCCAGCAGTTCAGCGACTATAACCTGCTGTAAGCTACACTGCCACGCCGCATTGGGATGGGACCAGAGCATATTATTGCATCGGACATCGCCTTCGCTAATTTACACACCTCTATATTTTCACTCTTAGTAACTTCTGACTAATGAAGGTGAATATCATTAGCTCCTATGTGAAAAACTACCTTTGAAAACCTGTGCTTGCCTAAGACCCTAAGATTACCTGCTATGTCCGGCACCCTGGCTCCCGGTATACACCTAACTAGTGCTGCTGGTGCCCCTAAAGGCTTAGCTAATTTCACATGCCTTGAGCTAGAGTCTCCTATAACCAGAGCTCTTTCAGGTTTCTCAGCAGGTGCTCCACTGAGAAGAGCAAACCTGTTAGACACGTGAAGTGGAGAGGGGAGTGGTGCTCCTGTGGGTGGTACTTAACGTTAGCTTTGGATTTGCAATTATGCCGCCAAGTTGTCACCCATTCGTCCCGCTGTGAGGGCTCTAATGCCAGAGTTGGGGGATTGCTAACTCTGCCTAAGGCATCCAGACTTTCCCCTACAGAAACTAAGCTGCTCTCACTCTCACTAACCCTCTCTAGAGTGTGGATATGCACCTCTAATGCTGTAATCTTCTCTGTTAGAGAGCTAACTATTATACACTTATCACAAAAAAAGCTTTTACTAACAGCTGAGGAAGAATGACTAAACATCCTGCACTCGACACACTGAACAAGCTGAATGTTTGCCATGTTGAGTGTTTAACGTACCTTAGTCAAAGATTTGTTGAGATTATTTCAGAAAAATGTTCTTCAGGAAAATGAAAATGCGGCAGAATGGGAAAGTGAAAACTACAAAAAATAAAACGATGGCACGAAAGTATTGGAAAAAAACACAATAAAAACAGTATAGTTTAAATGCTGACACAGTCAAGAAATTTATGTAGTATCTGTAGGGTTTGTCTTGTTCATATTTGCATTTACATTCATATTATTTGTATATTTTGTTCATCTATTTTACACCAACTCTACCAAGGTTAATTTCTATTACTATTATTCTGATTCTGATGTTTTCATGTGTGAGACAAAAATGAGATTTTGCCATAATCCAAATGCTAAGACATGCCAGAGCATATTCAAGCTTGAAGGGAAAATCTGTGTTTTACATTGAGATTATTTTCAGAATAAAAATAATCTATAATATTACTTTTGCCCTGTCACATAGATAGACTTTTGCTCTGACACACCTACATATACCTGTAAAACGATGCCTTTATCATTAATGTTCTGGAAATGTACCTTTCATAATTTAAGAATCAATTAAATGAAATTTCAGAGGATTGCCTCAACACATTCACACACATTATTGACACTACATGAGTAAGAGGTTCTCATCAATATAAAACATATGCTATGCAAAGTCATACACAAAAACAAAGACCTGATATCCGGGTGGCAGGTTTGCCATTAGGATGATTTAGTTTGTAATTATTGCGTAAAGGCAGATCCAATTATGCACTTCGGAAATGGGATTGCGGTTGTCTGTGCAGCATACACTGTCCCGTGTGTATATGTGTGTTTAATATGTATGAACACTGCATGACATTTGAGCCTTTAAAACAGTGATCTCAAATATCCTGTCATTTGTGTGTTCTTGTTCCCCGTCATAAAGTGTGAACACACTGATAAAATACTGCAATCAAACCATAATCACACAGGAACAACACTGCCATGTGACACATGCAGACAAAGGAACAGCCAAAATAAGGACATGTGGAGAAAAGAGACACAACACTGGGAATGCCAATGAGAAGCATGTCCATCTTTAAGCAACAGCTCAGGATGCATGATGTATGAGGGAAAGCATTGAGAGAATACCACTGGAGAAGGGTGTAGGGAAGAGATAAAGGCCATTCCCATGCACAAGGTGAATGTATGTGCAGCATATTTATCATGAACTCCCTGAGTGGCTCAGGCTGTCTGCATGCCCTGGATCTGTGTGTCAATGAATGCCTGGAAAATCATCGAACAGTGACGCATTGTTATGCTATAAAAGAGCTGCTGCTCCCAGTGGAGGCAGAGATATACATTTAATATTATGCTTCTTTCAAAGGTATACCATGTGATTTGCAAACAGTAATGCAAAGACCTTCTTCGATTGATAATTATGATGATGAACGATGATATTGCTGCTGCAGCTACTAATTTAACAAAAAATATATGACTGTCAAAATCAATAACTGCTTATTTTGTTATATTTACTAATCTAAGTGCTGAAGTAGCTTGAATCGTCAGAAGCGAAACATTTATATCACTACTAAACGTCTTACTTTTTCCGTATTGACAGATTTATATCAGTAGTGACATTCAGTTTGCAATTCAAACTAAGTACAAAATTTAAAGAATAATAATGGATAAAATTATTATGTATTGGCCTACCAGTTAAAACCACACCCAAAATTAGAGAAAACTAGTTCTGTTCTTCTATTATTCATTAATCTTCAGTAACTGCTTTATCCTGGTCAGAGTTGCGGTGGGTCCAGAGGCAATCCCATTGGGTGCAAGGCAGGCGAATTCATCCTGACGGGTCGACAGTCCATCGCAGGGCACCATTCACACAATCATTCATACCTAGGGGCAATTCAGAATAGTAAATCCACCTACCTGCATGTTTTTGGACAGTGGGAGGAAACCAGAGAACCTACGCAAACACAGGGAGAACAGGCGAAACTCCACCCTGGTGTCATGAGGCGGCAATGCTGCCCACTGTGCCACCATGCTGCCCTGTTCTTCCATTATTTATTTTTATTTTTTCATTTTTTTGTTAACATTTTATTTATTAACATAACCACTTTCATACATCCGTGATAATGGCTTATAAGCCATATAAGCCAT
This sequence comes from Pangasius djambal, assembly GCA_022985145.1. Classification (NCBI taxonomy): domain Eukaryota; kingdom Metazoa; phylum Chordata; class Actinopteri; order Siluriformes; family Pangasiidae; genus Pangasius; species Pangasius djambal. The sequence goes on from CM041004.1 coordinate 7,870,833, forward strand.
GTGAAGCCATGTGGAGCCATGTGGCGCCATTAGGGGCAGTTGTGGCCTAATGGTCCGAGAGTCAGACTTGTAACCCGAAGGTCGTGGGTTTGAGTCTTGGGTCCGGCAGGGATTGTAGGTGGGGGGAGTGAATGACCAGTGCTCTCTGCCACCTTCAATACCATGACTGAAGTGAGACCCTTGAGCAAGGCACCGACCCCCCAACTGTTCCCCGGGTGCTGCAGCTAAAATGGCTGCCCACTGCTCTGGGTGTGTGTTCACTACTGTGTGTGTGTGTGCACTTGGATGGGTTAAATGCAGAGCACAAATTCTGAGTATGGGTCACCATACTTGGCCACACTGGAGAGGTGCATAGTTGTACAATCAGCTGTAACTTGCATTATATTAAACTATTTTCTTTTATTATTTTTTTAAGCCACTGAAGTACACTGAACTCATTGCCATGTTCATGGAACCAGACATGGAACATTCTCATGCTGAAAGTACCCAGTATATGATAAATAAATAGGAAAGCACTTCGGCAGCAACAATACTTAAATAGGCTGTGGCATTCAAATGATACTCAATTGGTAATATAGATCCAAGAAACAAATTTACCCCACAAATTTACACCATCACCACCAGCAGCCTGAATTGTTGACACAAGGCAGGTTGGGTCCATTGATTCATGCTGCTGATGCCAATTCCTGACCCCACCATCTGCATGTTGTAGCAGGTATCGAGATTCATCAGATCAGGCAACATTCTTCATATCTTAAACTGTCCAGCTTCAGTGAGCCTGGCTGCAAAATTTTGAAAACCCCTGGCTGCCCACTGTAGCCTCCTATTCCTGTTCTTGTGTTCATATTCTCTGTTCTCCTGTGACTTGTGGTCTTCTACTGCTGTAGCCCATCCACCTGAAGGTTGCACCAGCCAGAAAGTCTGATATCACCCCTATCTTATCCACACTGCATTGGCTCTCAATAAAATGTCTTTCATTGACTATAAAATTTTTCTAATGACCAATAAAGCAGACCTCTTGATCCACCACACCTGCTTTGATCAAAAGGAGCAGGCTGTTTAGTGCCTAGAATAATGAAGACTACAGCAGGTGTCAGAGCTTTGTCCAACAAAACAACTCAGCTATCGAACAGCCTTCCAATTACTGTTTGTGACTCAGACACAGCCTCAATCAAGGTGGAAAACCTATTTGTTTAATCAAACATTCTGTTAAATATCTTTTCACTTAGGTAAAGGCACAGATTTTGGCATTCATGGGCACAGAGAATTTTGTTAACTGGGATATTGTGATGCTGTGTGATTGGATGCCTTGGACTGATCCCTCTGTCCTCCGGACCTGCCTGACCTTTCCTTATTCTCTACTGCTGCTTGGAGATTCCTTCACTATTCACTATTCCTATCACTTGCTGCTGTTGAGCATGGCCCCATATAGATAGCCTTAAGACTGCTGTGGATGGTCCCACATGGATACCATAAACATTGCAGTCATTAAAAATAGTTTATTCCTACCTGTTTAGTTTAAGTCCTACCCACTCTTCAGTGGATAACTTCACTTGGATACTAGAGATTTGAAGCTTCTGTAATCATAAAATGCCCTGATACTCATACAGAAGATTATTTTAACACTCTCAGTACTGTTTTACTTTACACTGTACAGCTGTAGAGAATGACCTATAATCACAGTGTCACCCAGAGGAAGGGTTACCTTTTGAGTCTGGTTCCTCTCAAGGGTTCTTCCTCATGTCGTCTCAGGGAGTTTTTCATTATTATTGTCACTTCTGTCTTTCTGAATACAGATCTACATCTACATCCAGATTTCTGTAAAGGTGCTTTGTGACAATATCCATTATATCCAGCTATATAAAAAAAAATTGAATTTAATTTACTTGAAAAAAAAAATGCAGCTTGTCATATTACAGATAAACTGCAATTTCCTCCATCATGAACACCTTCCTGTATCAGATAATCAGGTTATGCATGTAACCATGGTGTTTTTTTCAACATCTGCATACCTTCTTTGTGTGAATGTGCACACCTGGTAAGACCTTTAACAGAAAGTCACATGGTGACCACATAACTCTATAAATTGCCAGCTGCAATGGTTACATGCATGATCATGCTGCAAAGTCAGCTGGTTCATTCAAAACTGTGGTTGATGCGACCTTGGGTTTGGCCACAGGATTAATCCTACATCAGCATATACATGGTGGACTTATTAAGACATGCAGCTCGCCCTGTGTAATCACCAATAGTGCGAATAGTCTTTATATAAACCCATTTCGATTCAACATCCTTTATGGGTTCTCAAGGAGAGGATCTCAGTGAATCTAACACAAGTGTGAGGTCCCAGGCTGGATTCTTGAGAGAGCATTTTGGGTGCCAGATGGTTCTATCCAACTGAAACAGCAAATCTTGTTGAGGAAGAATTCCTCTGTCAATGAGATTAACAGAGGAAAACAGGGTCTCATTGGCTTTCCTCTCAAGTTTAGAATCAGATGAAAAACTCCATCCTTTTTTCTAACCAGGAAGTACATGGGTAGAAACCCTTGTTCTGAAAAGTGGGATCTACTTTCCCTATCACATCTTTGTCCAGAAGGGAGCACACCTCTTGGGACAGTTTGGCAAATTTCACTGGATCTGAGCCCTAAGCCCTGAAAATGTTTGGGGACACAGGCAAAACTGAAGCATGTATCCCTGCGACACTGTCAACAGGACCCACTGGTGTTTAGTGCCCAATGAGCAATGTTTTTGGCAGTGAAGTGTCTCACCGGCAAATATTGACCATGATGTCTGGGGTCTTTGGGGTTCTTTGGCATTGGTGGGGTGCCTATAAGCTTGTCCCCTGATTGAGAGAGCCTCTTTGCACCTATTAGAGGATTGTGAGAATAGTCCTGACCATCTAGTGTCTGCTCACGGCTGACAAAGCCTGTGTAGCTGACCCAGTGACTGCCTGTCCACTCCATGCATGTAGCAATATCAAAAGTCTTTGACAGAATAAAATCTAATAATCTGCACTCAGTGCTTGGGCAGCATGCCTTACTACATAGAGCCTCGTCAGGTGAAACCACTAAGGACATGACGCAAGCAGTGACAGCTGGCATATGGCCAAAGGCAACTTGTTTGTCCTCAATTATATTGGCTAAAATGCATGCCAGTGGTTTTGTAGACAGAATTGCATAAAATAACTCATTTGGCACAGAGTGCTGTCTCTGTGTCCAAACCAACAAGGCCACTGCCATTTTTGTCTATCATGGCTCATTTAGAGCCTTTTTCTTTAGCTGCGCATGAAATATCTCTTCCAGCCGTTGCCTCTCTGAGGCATCTAATACAGTATTGTTGTCCGTCTTCAGCCTCTAGAGAGGTATTTGCAGCTCTGAAGAGGGATACCCCAATATATTAAATAGTTGGGCCAGCAATCCTGCTATTTGCCACTAAGGGCACTATTCCAAGTCTTGGGAAAGCAGTGCCAAAGAGGAAGCCACAGTGTTGCTATGCTATAGGCTGCTAGGACTGAAAGGTTTGCAAAGTGAACAGAGAATAAATTCAGGAAAATTGTGTTGAAGACTCCTAAGCGAAGTAGGTTATAAAAGCAAGAGGTAGTAAAGGGAATATTGATCATTGCCAAAATTATCTGCCAAAAGAACAAGACTATTTCAAGCTTGAAATTAGTCCAAAAAAAGTCTAGAAATAATAAAAATCTTATATTTGGTTAATGGTAATCTTATAATACCAAATACTAGATAAAGCTGACTATATTCAAGAGATTTTCTCTTGCTAAGATATAATTTTTTATGTCAATCAGAATCAAGGAGCATTGTGGCATATGGCCAAAGCCATATATAGCTGAACATCTGAAAGTCATTGTGTCTCTCAGCTTCTGTCTGTCTCCCTCTGTGTCTGTCATTTGTGCCCTAACCCCTCTGTAAGTCAGTGTGACAGTTGCAGGTCATCTATGTGCAAGTCACAGCAACGAAGTGCTGCAGGTGAAAATGTCAACCCGCTCCTGCCACTTCAAGAAACTTCAAGCTGACCTTGTTTGATCCCTCAAAGCAAAACACCCAAACCCCTGGTTTCCAAGGGAACAATCTAATCCTCCCCTCTCCATGAATTTTGGGCTTTAATTAGTGCGAAAGAATTGCACTTTTTGGATACCATACTAGATTTTGTTTCTTTGTCAGGGCGAGAGGAGATATTGCCATTTTCCTGTCAGCCTGTCTCAGCCAGCTCTACAAACAGGCCCTATGCAGGAGCACTGTTGCTGTCCAAGTCAAGTCCATAGTTAACTTTCTGTTGTTCATACATTACATTTAATAGGTTGCACTTGCGGCAGTTGACCTTGTGATCCTTGGGCGCGGAAAAGAATGTAACCACGTCACAATGATGTCAACTGTGCAAAGTGTTGCGATACAAAGTATAAAAGAAGGACATTGCTTGAGCAGCTGACGAAGGACTTTTGTACAAAATGTTCTGTTTCACTGGAAACTTTGGGTACTACACTGAACTTTTACTACCTCTCTCTCTCTCTCTCATATATATATATATATATATATATATATATATATATATATATATATATACATCCAGTGAGCAGTGCAGGTAAAATGACTTGTTGATGAGAGAGGCCACAAGAAAATGGACTGGGTTGAATGCAAAATGGATTGGTTCGAGCTGAAAGGAAGTCTACCGTAACTCAAATAAGCACTCTTTACACCCATGGCAAGTGAAAAAGCATCTCAGAATGCACGGCATGTCAAACCTTAAGCTAGATGAGCTACAACAGCAGTAGACCACATCAGGATCCATTCCTGTCAGCTCGGAACAGGAATCCTGAGGTTAGATTCTGCTCAGGTTCACCAAAACTGGACAACTGAAGATTGACAAAAATATATCCTGGACTTTTTCCTGCCTTCAGCTGTTCATTTTCAGTGAAACTGTGTCCACCGTAGCCTCAAATTCCTGTTCTCGAGACTGTTAACTGTGATCAGCTTCTGTTTTGCTTCTCAATTGATTTGGCTTTACTTATATAAAAGCAATAAGGAAAGGCAGTGTTAAAAAACATAAGCATTAGCCAATATACCTCTGTAAAGAATATTTCACACTACATTGCTTTAAAGTGGAATTCTAAAAGATATTATAAAGTTATTTATTATGCAATCAAACATTTTTGGTAAAAAGAACACACTTATGGTCACACTGGGAAAAGTTAGGCTTTTAGAAGAAAATGAATGCTGACCTTTTTGATTTATTTATATTTTTATATATTTTCTTATTTATTTATATTTTATTTGTATTTTATTTACCCAAGTCTTTTTTGTGTACAATTTTAAAACTACACATGGACAAAGAGACTGTATGCCATGTACAAAGCCCTGCGAAGGGACTTGATTTGCATTCTTGATAAGATGTTCATTGTGTTGTCTTGTATGTGATACTTTGTACTTTATGGGCTGACTTGCTGGGCTATTTTCGTGTCTTGCAGTGGATGTAACTGACTTGCATGCTGCCAAGCCAAAGAAAGGCTAAAGAGAGATGAGAGGTTCAACTGCATGTTGTAGTAATTTGCTGCCGTCGAACTGAAGGGTTAATGGAGGGGCTTGCGTGAATGGACATGGTTCATGTGCAAAATTAAATGTGTGTGGGTGCACGAACAGTTGCGAGGAAATTATAACCTTTGGCTCGGGGCCTGTCAGATACTTCTCAGTGGCAAAGCTTGAAAAACATTCAACTTAAAATGGTGACCTCATGTTTAAGTTCTACTTGGTAAGTCACTTCATTAACTAACCACTAACAGCCATCATGGAATGGTGCCCTTAGTGAGGTAGAAAAATCAGCTATAACGTCAGAGAGTGATTGATGCACTTGTTTCTACAAACCTTAACATGACTTAAAAGCTAATGACAGTCTGGCTCCTGAAATTTGGGGTAGAATATATTTATTTATGCTGCTCTAGCATAATAAAAAGAGTAAATAGTAACTTGACAGTTTATTAGCATAAAATCTGTTGGCCTTGTGCATATTTAGCATGATGAAACCAAATAAACGCTACAACTTCCGTTATCCAAGCCTTCCTCATCCTTCAGAGCCAGGTAAAGTTTCTTTTTTTCATCACTGCAGAGAAATGAGACCTCTATACCAAGGGATATTTTTCTTTACATATGCCGTTGCAAATGATCAGCGTGTGCTGCATACTGATTGTGCGTTTTACTCGACTCGAGTGTTATTAACACACTTGGGGCACATTCTCGTTAATTAATCTCCCCATTTTCCCATTCAAATTAAGAAATTGGCTTGTTTTTTTCTGATTCATTTCTTATCGCGTTTCATTCATTGGTCGAAAACATGGTGACACTAAATGCAACCAAAACATTTGGCTAGCACATACAAAATATTGAGTTCAACCAAATACCAGATAACAGGGAGCTTGTGCAAAATACTAAATAGTTTAGAATATCATCAATTTTGTGAAGTGTATATACAGTAGATATTTTTCAGATTGTTCTTTAGCACTCTAGGCCTGTCCATTTATACTCATTTTTTTCTGTGTCAAAAAAACCCCAAAGAAAAAACCTTCCAGCAAACCAACAACCCGTAACAATAATAAGCCTCTATCGGGTATTTTGTTTGAAACTGAACTGTGGGATATGTTATTTTCCTGTGGTCTTATTTCTCAATGTTTTGGTGTAATATTTGAAAAAAGTAAAGTTCCATCTCTAAACTCACAGATGAACTTGGTTTTATAAGGTTCTATCTGCCAGTGAATCATCATCCAGGATTAATGTAACATAGGCAGCCTTAACCAATCAATATTCACATACTACACTCTGACTGAAAAAAAGCAACAAAAAACAGCCTTGACATCTAAGCACGGCAAGCCAGAGAACAAAAATAACTTGTATGATATAACTTGTATAAATTAATTAAAGTTCCATGAGAGTAATAAAAAGTAAGTGTACAAAACAAGTATAGTACAGGTCTACTGTACACACTGCTTTTACAATAAATAAATGTTCTTAGAAATCCTTCTGCATTAAGCTAATATTGTGGCTAAGATCTGAAAACGTTAGCATTAAATATTACTGACTTTATATGTACATGCAGTGTGCTGAATAAACTGAACTTATCAGTATAGCCTGGGGCTGAAGGTCAACAAGCTTCAAGATGTGTTTGTGTGGGTGGCACAGACACATGCATTGTATTCAAATAAAATAATGAACTTTAGATCTTATTGAAATGGTCATAATGTTTTATATATTTTTTCATGTACTAGTCTATTACCGTTTATTAGAGATTTAATGAGATGAGGTAATTGCCTAATGAGACAGAACCTCTAAAACCAAACAGTAAAATAAAGAATAAATAAAGAAAGTTCCAACATTCATAAAATTCCTTAGAATTGTCTAAGAATTTCCATAATGTAAATTTAAAGTGATCTTAATGTGTTGGACTAGTTGAGCTATAAATCTACATTTCTGTATGTTTGAGTTTTTACTTTATTTAAGTCACTCTGTTTGTGTCACTTCCTGCACCTGGGTTGAATCAGGGTTGAATCTTGTTCTCCTTGCAATCAAGGAAGTGGTGTGACTGCTGTGTTCACAACTGCTCAGTGAACCCATGAGTAAATACAGCATATGTAAAAGTTTCCTTGGACATGATGTTCCATCTTTACATCAGCAGCGTTTAAAGCATGCTATCCTGGGAACTTTTTATAAAAAAATAAATAAATTCCAATGTTAAACCTAAGAAAAAACATACATTAACACATACATTCAAAAAATGTGTCGGGCAACAAGATCTCATTTCTAACAAGCTATCTTTCCTGACAATGGTTGCATTTTGCTATGAAATGAGCGACATGGGTGAAACTAACAAATACACAAAATGTGGTAAATTAGCATCCATGCTAATGGAATGAGAACATTAAGGACTTTTTTTTTTTTTTTTAATGAATATTTTACCTTTGACCTGTTGAGTACTTTGTGTGATAGGGTTGTACTTTCAAAGTGACCTCATTAGTCAATATCACTGAAAACAAAGGAAAAGAAAGAAAGAACCTCCTTTTCTTCTTCCCTCGACTTTCAAGAAATTCAGATGATGCAGCTTCCTGTTGAACATTGCGACTATCCAATATATCCAAATATTTCATAGGGATGAATATGTTGAGTGGGAGACAACTAACATTTTCATAACCTATAATGGATGACTTTCATAACATATAATGGATGAAACAAATAGGATGTTTCAAGCATGAGATATTAAATGGATTCACGCAAAATAATACAAAAATAATATTTTTGAAGTATTGTAATGATTATATTTGAAGGTAAAGTGGATTGGGGCATATAGTTCTAGTGGGTTATAGTGGATTGGGACAGGTACTGTGCTGTAGATAGGTTTTATTAATGTTTTATGTGATTTGACTAATCAGATTTGTCACATAAGTTGCTGTGAAAAACACTTTGGCTTATAAAATATAAAATATTTTACTTACATATTTGTAAATGTAATATCATTGGGACACAAATGGCACCCCGATTGTGGAAGCACCTTTGAGCTGCAGGCAAGGTGAATGCAATCATAACGGATGTCAGATGAACTGGATTATATCAGATGAAACAGAGGGCTGAGTGATGTCAGTTTTGTTGAAGTCACTGGGCGTGACTGAAGAAAAACAGCCATATCAACGGTCATGTCAGTTATGACTTTCTGCGTAACAGGTAAAACCAGTCCATCATGACAGTTTACAGAGATTAATACAAGCTAAGAATATGTGGCTAACCACATACACACCACAGTTCCAGTCCCTGGGCAGGATCGTTAGTGGATGTTAAACTGTCAGAACATGTTCGCATGCCATTGCTTGCTAATGATTAAACATGGTGCTGGTTGTGTTTTTGTGACTTGAGTTTCAATGTATTCTCGTTTGTGACATAGTTGCAACACACCTTCACTTCATCACCATTTAACGCTCAATAAGCTGCACTTTGGCCTGTCTAAATAAACAATAGAAATCCTGTGCCCAATCCAGGAAACCCACAGGACGGTATATTGAATATGATAGCTATATCTGCTGCCTGTCTTACAATTCTGCTCAGCTGTAAAAAGTCCTTCAGGCAATTCATTAACTGGACTTCCTTAATGATTACACACAGTTGAATGGCTTTTGGGAAATCCTGTCAACTTTTAAGGATATAAAAATGTCTGTGTCTGAGCCACATACTGTGAATACTGAAAAAAAAAAAAAAACATTATGCGTTTATGCAGTTAAATGATCACGTTCAGACTGACTGATTGCATTACCAAGACGTACTAATCATCAAGTTGCTTCAGCTGGCAATAACCACAATGTTCAGGAGTTTCTGGTGATAAGTATGTGCTGTGTGTGTGAGTATAACGTCCACTGTATGTGATCTAAGGACAGAATGAAAGGCGCAATCACAAGTAAGGAGCTGAGTATTTCCTGGAGGGTGTGAGCAACCGCCAGCAGGAAGAATTGAGTGTGAAAATGAGAACGAAGGGAAACAGTGGGAACACCAAAGGTCAAACAGAGGTGAGTTGAACAAACCAGGCTTATACAAACACTGACATGTAACTCAAAATGAGATACTCTACAGGTACTCCAGCCAGTAGGAAAGGTATCAGTGGTCAAACATTAGGTCTCATGATTTGAGCAAGATAAACTGGTCGAAAAGATTCACCAAGGTAAAGTTAAGGTAAGCATCAAGATTAGCAGTCACATGTTTTCTTTGTTCACTGAAACCCACCCAGGTATAAACTACAATATACTTGCTATAGGTGCCTATAGGAAGCATGCATGCACCACAAATGTAGCACTTAAAGCATTCTCAGAAACAGTTTTAAAATAATGTCTAATGAACTTTCGCAACAGCTTCTGCTCAGCAGGGGCTTCATCCATCATCTCCTTGCCTCATTGATCAATGGCTTGTGATCTGACTTATAATTTCTGCCAGCTTGAATGAAGACTGTCACTGTGTTACTACAAACATGCCACAGTTTGCATCAGCCATGCTGTATAGAGGCCTCAAGTGAGTCACTGTGTGAATTTCCCACATTGTTTTCCTTCTTTGTGAGATTTTAATGGATCCCATCAGCCCACCAGCTTCCTCATGGGACCTTACGATTTTTGGGTTCTCTAGAGGATATACAAAACGTGTGTGAGAATTTGAGTTCTATCGGTTTAGACATGCGGAAGAGTGTGCCCACATATTTCCTCCATCATATATAAACACTTGCAGTGTTCATTATTCAGCCTGAATAATCATGGGGCTTGCATAGCTCCCTTTACTCATATTAACATTAGATCAAAACATGATGTTACATAGCATGTTATTGAGAATGTGAGAATATTATTCATTGAATAAAGCTCAGCACTAAAGCTTTAGCTTCATCATTCCCACCAAACTCTTTATTAAGCTCAAAGATCTGGGGCTTAACATCCCTATGTGCAAATGGCCCAAGGACTCCCTTATGGGCAGACCCCAAGGGTTGAGAATCGGCAACTCTACTTCCTCCTCAAGGGATTTCAAGCCTCACAGAGATGTGTACTCAACCCCCTCTTGTACTCCCTGTTCACACATGAGACACGAGGCCTACAGAAAGGAGATCAGAGCTTTGTCAGAATGGGTCCATGACAATGACTTCTCTTTCCCAACATGAAGCAAAATGAAGAAAATGATTGTGGCCTACAGGAAGTTGCATGGTGGAGTACATGCACCCATAAACATCAAAAGAGCCAGGAGCTTCAAGTTTCTCATCTGGGGCCTCAATTATCAACTGAACATATGCATAGTTTTGTGTGTAAACTGTGCATATGCAAGTTTCTATGCACTGAATGGGATTTATCAAGTTTTGCTTATATGTGAGGAAGTGTGTATATTTCTGTACACTCCTGACCATCCGTATGCAAGAACCTCTAGTACAAGAAAAGCGTTATAGTAGGTAAACTTACTATGCAGAGCTTCTATATCATGGATTGTCCATCATATCAGCATAATTGAAAGAGTAATTCACGAGATGCAGACAGGACATCACAGAACATTTAAATCGATTGAGATTATGCCTTGTTTGAAGATTTGGCTCTTGCAGCTTTGCAGAGGAATGTGTTTTTAGCACTACTGGAAACTCCATGCTGAGGGTGAGGAGTGGATCATCAGTCGAGTTTGTTTGCTCAGTGCGGTTTTAGTTGATCTCTATTCTAGGGCTTTTAGCTAGAGATACATTTCAAACAGAAATTAGAGATGTTATTGGCATTTCCCAACCAGCTACGAGTTGAATAATGACACATCCCACCTCCATTCATATCGCTCACACTGCAATACATTACATTTCCAAAACCAGCAGCAGAAAAGAGCAAAAATGAGGAATTTTCATGCCATCACAGAGTTTCTAATTGTATCTGGGGAAACACACACATACTCAGGAAATACATATGTAGTTAAATCAAGACCAAAAAAAGTACCATAAAAGTACCAAATAAACCATTTTTGTTTTGCTCTACTTCATGCAACCGTATCTTTACTTCATTGTTAATGAAGTTCATCTTCTTTTCACCTTTTCACATGAAACAAATATTACCGGGAGCAGGTTACTGTGTTTTTTAAACAGAAGTTGCTTACCATATATGGCAATTTGAGGGTGTTTCTTTATGTAAATGAGTGTGGCCATTCACTAACACGTCAATTTAGAATATGTGGGATTTATCAATGGTCGTTGCATACAGCTGTGCGTACGCTTGTGGGATAAATACCAATATTACTGTGCGTACGGGCGGCTCATACACAAATTTAGTAATTGTTTTATGCATGCTTTTCTAGTGATGCATGGTCCCTCCACACCAAGATTATCATAAAAAGCTGCCCACTAGAGACTCAATTTCCTGCAGAAGCTGAAGAAGTTCAGACTGAATCCTAACATCCTCACCAACTTCTACTGCTGTACTTCAGAGAGCATCCTGACTAGGAGCATCACTGTTTGGTATGGCAGTTCTTCACCCACAACCCTCAGGCTCTCCAGAGAGTGGTGAGAACTGCAGAATTCATCACAGACAACAGATTCCCAGCCATACAGAACATCTACCAGACACAGTGCTCACGAAATCACTTCAGACCTCAGACATCCAATTGCTTTCCAAAGTACCATCTGGTAAACACTATCGGAGCATCCACTTACAGACAATCTGGCTAAAGAACAATCTACCTGCAGGCCATTAAATCTAAACAGCCCATAGGCCAGTTCCTTTCTGTCATGTGGCATAAGCAGATGCAGTTGCAAATATGCACTTTTATTAAAACAACAAGCAGGTTGCAAACAATCCAAAAAAAAAAAACCCTGGGACAAAAACAGTGGTCAAAAACGTGCAAAAGTCAGGCGATCAGCAAACAGAATCTCAAAACCAAAGGACAGTAGGAAAGTCTATTACAATAACCAGAATCTCAAACACTGTGAGCAGGCTTGACACATCTGGAACAAATATAACATACATATATATATATATATATATATATGTATAAAGGTGAGTGATGACAGAGTTCAGGTGTGTGTAATCAGTAATCAGGTGACTGTGACCATGACAATGAGTGTGTGTGCTGGGAACAGGAGTTCAAGGCAGCCATGTTTGTAGCCTGTAAGCTGGGTTGGGAACTGGGGTTTGAGGTGGCCATGTTTGTAGTTTAAAGAGAAGCCTGGGAGTTGGAGTTCCTCGCAAATTCCGGCATGGACATGACAATTTCCATTACCTGTATTACTAACTCACCTTATGTACTTTTTCCCTGGCACTTGGCCACTTTACACTTTGTGACATTACCTTACACATTACCTTAGCACAATACATTTTCAGTATTGTATACTGTACTTTGATTATTATATTGCTGTTATACGTATTTTAATCTATTTGGATCATTTGTTTAAACTCTTTTGCTGTGCATGAGTGTGGTTTTATATTCTGTTAAATGTCAGCAATTTATAGGAACCTTGCTATGAGCATTTTAATGTCTTGACATTTGACATACCGTGCAAATGATAAATAAACTTGACTTGGCAATTGTTTCACAGCACTGAAGTTATTGAAGAATAGCCTTTCACAGGTGTTTTCCATATTTGTTGACAGCGTTGACATTAATATTCAATAAAACTCTTATACTTCAAATCGAGTCCTGTTGGAAGCTTGGTAGAATCAATTCACCATTTTCAACCCCTACCGTCTCTGATTAATGCATTTCAAGATTGAGTGATGCAAGTTATTAAATGTTTGTATGCCCCTGTTGGCTCTATTTAACTTACAGCAAGGTTTTCATGGTGTAATTCCCTTTGTTCAGACAGTTCATTCCATCCCCTCTGCAGTTCCATGGAATGTGCCCTGTATGATTTTTGATTACAAGCAATAAAGTGTGAAGAATATGTGATGTGTGTATTATTGTCTGTGCTTTCTGTGTCAATCACTAAGTTAGCAGCATGCTAATCTGAGAAGAAGAAGAAGAAGAAGAAGAAGAAGAAGAAGAAGAAGAAGAAGACAAAAACAAAGATGTGTTGGTTAAGGCTGTAGGCTACTGATCTGAAGGTAGGGAGCTCAAATTCCCCAAGCTACCGCTTTTGAGTGCTAGCAGGTGTCTGAGGAGAAGATAGCAAGATGTTAATATTGATTTGAACCAGTAGAGGTTTGCAGAGCTGTTTTTTTTTTACATCCCACTCCCACCTGCTCCTAAAGAAATCCTAACCAGTCCCACACACTCCCACGGACACTCTTGACCAATCCTGCCCACTCCCTCAGAAGTTTCACCAACCCCACAATATATTCTGCTGAAGTTATTTGGTTCATTTTTACAAAATATAAACAAATTAGTCATTGACCCTGTGACCCTGACCAAGATAAAACATTTACTGAAGATGAATGAAAAACTTCTAAACCAAACTGTCCTCCTACCAGATCTCGTGTCTGGTACTGAGTAGCTTCATTCTGCTAGAGCATCAGTCCCCATTGCCTCTTCAGCCTTTCAGCAGCCTTCTACGTGGTCAATCACAAGACTCAGCTGTCCATCCTCATGAGCCTTGGAATTAGAGGCATGGCATGGTTTGCTCCTTACCTGGAGGGACGACCACATCAGGTGACATGGAGGTGATCTACATCTGCTCCATGCAGACTCTTCAGTGCTGCCCCACAAGACTCGTGCGCTGTCCTCTTCTATTCTTCCTCTATACTTGCTTTCACATTGAGATAATATCCTGACGTGGGTTTTCATACCAATGTTATGCTGATGACACTCAACTCATCCTCTCCTTTCCTTCTGCAGACACTCATGTTTCTGCATGGAGCACAGCATACATCTGAACACAGATGGCAGCTCACCATCTGGAAGTTAATCCTAGCAAGACTATCAACTACTATATGAATTGCTATATATCCATGGAGATGCATTCCCATATCAAGGTCTTGTGATCTCCCTGGAGGTCCCTGGAGGGGCTTGTTCAGTCATCTTGAGATTGGACTACTGCAACTTGCTCCTGGCAGGTATTCCCCTGCATTGCTCACCCCATTGCTCTGTTTCCTCTGCTGTTTACCCACATCAGATTTAATACACCGATACTTGTCTACAAAGCCAAAAAAGGACCAGCCGCCTGGCTTGACTTGACCTACAATTACTCAAGATACAAGGAAGACAAACATTAAGACTCTTTCTGTACTTGTACCCAGGTGGAGGAATGAACTTCCCCTGGCTGTCCAAACAGCTGATTAACCGAACGTGTTTAAACAAAGAACGAAGACTCTTTACTAAGCACTTAAATTAACACTAAACAAAAATCGTCAACCTGTACTTGAACCATGCCCCATCTAATATGGTCCCATGTTGATCAATGCTGTCTTTCTTTGTCCCTCAAGTTTTATATTTGACCATCAACTCCCACTCGTATACAAGTTGCTTGCTCCCATGATGCATAATGCAGTCCTGATGCACACCTCTAGTTTAAAGCCAGGCATTTCAGCTGTTCCAAGATTCAGCCAAATTGCTGGGGCAGACAGAAACTCTACATGAAAAATGCCTAGCCTCTATTTCCTTGTTACTACCCCGTGCTAACTCTATCTTTTCTGTCTTTCTTTCTCTAGGAAATAATGTAGATACACTGAACTGATATAAAGTGGTCAAGCCAGGGGCAGGGTGTCTCCGTGGCACTTTATATGAGCCACACAGCTCCATTCCTCAATTGAAATAGAGAGAGAGAGAGAGATTGCTCTTCTCTGATTTGTCCTCCCTACTTCAAATAATGGCCTAAGAGAACAAGGTAGCAGGAGAAAGCGCATACAAAGAAACGTAGCAAAAGATGGAGACTGGGCCATTTTCTCTAATGACTTTCAGGGATGTGTGAATTAGGCATGGTGGACATTATGGTCCATTAGGCTGAATGGGTAAGATGATGAAGACGGTGATGATGACTGATGATCACTGACAGGATGGTAAATCATCCTTTTAGAAAATTAGTTTAGCACAGATCAGAAATATCCGGTAATCATGTTGATTATAGACTTAAAGCTGAGTGTATGAATGTTGAAAGTTTCCTTTTAGGAAGGAAAGGGAGTGAGTGTGATTATGAGTGTGTTTGTGTGTGTATTTGTGCTGTTGTGAGGTCAGTGCTAGGTGAAGTCTTAGATGTGTGACTTTGTTCTTTGCTAGCAATGTCTGTTTTTTATGAGTTTGAGTAGAGTTTTAAATGTCACTGCAGCCCTAGTGTCCTAGAAAACATCAGACCACTATTCACCACTCACCCAAATGCCAACACTTCTTCAGCACACACTCAGACATACACATCCAGCAGATGAGAGGGGTCACGAGGGATCGGTTAAGAGGAGTCCAGGGTAAAGCTTTTAGCCGATCTGTGTTCAGCTTCAACTGCACCAAACACAGTTCGTCAAAAATGAACACTTCTGAGCTGAAGTGCACATACTGACATTTAGTGGAAAGGCCTTAATTCAATTTGTAGCACTGAGTGTTTGCTCAAATGGCATGTTGTAGCATTTAGTGCTGTGACCTTGAAGTGATATTTGTTAGAACATATTTGCTGAAAGCTTAGTGTATGTGTGTGCTTATCTTTGTGAGTCCTTGATGAGTAGCGAGGACATGTGTATGTGTATGTGTATGTTTGTGCACTTATTTGGATTGAAGTATATTTCCAGTGGTAGCAACACGTGGAAAACACAATTTGTCGAACTCTTTTTAAACTGGACCAGTACTTGGTTTCGTTTAGTTTTGGTGAGAAACAATAAAAATCAGCTCCCTGGGATGTCTCAGTAGTGAATAAATAAGCGCTTACCTTGCTTTCCCGTAGGATATTATGGAATCTTTACATAATTCAGATGTCAATTACATAATAACATGTCAATTCAGATTGGATATGCAGTATTACTTGCGGTTATTTCTACAGGATATTTTATATTAGGTAATCGCTGTAATCTTTTTACAGCAGGGAGCACATAATATTTAGGTATTACAGACTAAAATCCTGTGATATTATATAAATCCACAATCTCGTTTAAAACTAATCCAGGGTTTACTGTATGATATTACCATGACTCTAATGGTACTTACGTTAACCTCATTACTTAAGTTAACTGTTATGTTCTGTGCAATATCAAACATTTCAGTATGGTTGAGAGACACGGTTTGATAGACTGCTATTTTATTGTTCCTCCCCCTCCAACACAGCCTGCATGATCAAGGCTTCCGCAGTAAGCACCTATTCTGTCTGAACTCTATAACTGTGGTAATGTCCTTGTTTTTTATTAGGCTTTGTTTTGTTCCAAGATTAAAATGAAAAAGAAAGGAGGAAGAACTATGCATAGAAAATCTCAGTGAATGTGGAACATGAAAATATTGACGTGTCATGCATCCAAGGATTCATATATCGCAAAATAAGTTGTGTGAAATAATTAGATCTGCTAATCTGAAAAAAAAAAAAATAATAGTTTAGTCAGATGCGTTTGTGTTTACGAAATGGATATAGTGATGTGGTCATGTTATGACAAGTTCTGCACTGACGTACAGTACACATCACCTTAAACATCATAACTACTTTTGTAGCTCAGTGTTTTTGTGCTGTCATGTTCTAACGTAAATCTAAGGAAGTGTCGTACCACAGCCAAAAAATTGCCAATTAAGTCATGTGTCTATGCCAACTTGACAGCAACTGATGAAATCAGTTATGCCAGTGAAGGAAGGCTTTATGCAGGTGTCATGTATGAACATTATCCTTAAATAAAATGTTAGCAAAAGGTTTATATGTGTATGTATCTATGTGTGCGTGTGTGTGTGTGTGTGTGTGTCTGTCATTCGGTTTCCTTACATTGACCTTGGATATACTTTCTGCATGAAAAATCTTTGCTTTTACAAACACACAAATAAACACACACACACACACACACACACACACACACACACACACACACACACACACACACACAGAGTGAGTGAGAGAGAGAGATACACACTTTCCCTTGATCTGCCCTGCTTACACATCCTGCTTTTCCCCTCTGACATTTGCAGTCAATAATCTGAAAATAACCCTGCGTGGTGAATCTCAAAGAACCACGTGCCGCCATTTTGTTTCTCTCTCTCTCTCTCTCTCTCTCTGTCTCCCATTCAGTTCTCCCCATCCTTTCTGTATTTATGAATATCCTAAGAGAACGGGCTTGTGAGAATTCTAGCAAGACAAAACAGGCGAGACTTCAATGTACTATATGTATGCTGAAAACTTCTCTTTGTCCACAGAAACTTGTGAAAGTTGTGACTCATCATTACAGCCATCACTATGACACACCAGCAAGGAAAACAATGATTTATGGTTTCTCTGCTCAGCTATAGACCTGCAGATATACAGTTAGGTCCGGAAGTATTTGGACAATGACAGAGTTTTTGTGATTTGGCCTTTATACACCACCACAATGGATTTGAAATAAAACAATCAAGATGTGATGGAAGTGTAGACTTTCAGCTTTATTTTAAGAGGTTACACAAAAATATGACATTTACCATTTAGGAATTACAGCCATTTTAAGCAAAGTACTTCCATTTTCAGGGCCTCAAAGGTATTTGGACAATTGAATGACAAGAAGTTAATTGACCAGGTGCGGTCCATTCCCTCGTTACTTCAAGACAAATGAAGCAGATAAAAGCATCAACAGAAGTCAAGAATACTCTGGAGAAGGCAGGCGTATCATTGTCAAAATCTACAATCAAGAGACGCCTTCAGGAATGTAAATACAGAGGGATTACAACAAGGTGCAAACCGCTGGTAACATTCAAGAACAGGAAGCCAGATTACACTTTGCCAGAAAACATCTAAAAAGCCTCCCATGTTCTGGAATAAGATTCACTGGACTGATGAACCCAAGATTAACTTGTACCAGAATGATGGGAAGAGAAAAGTATGGTGAAAGAAAGGAACAGCTTGTGATTCAAAGTATACCACATCATGTGTCATGGTGGAGGCAGTGTTATGGCATGGGCATGTATGGCTGCCAGTGGAACGAACTCACTGGTGTTTATTGATGATGTGACTGCTGACAGAAGTAGCAAGATGAATTCTGAGGTGTATAGGGCTACACTCTCTGCTCACATTCAGCCAAATGCTACAAAACTGATAGGACGCCACTTCACAGTGCAGGTGGATAATGACCCTAAACATACTGCGAAAGCAACTCAAGACTTTTTGAAGGCAAAGAAATGGAATTGAATATTCTTCAATGGCCAAGTCAGTCGTCTGATCTCAACCCAGTAGAGCTGCTTTTCACTTACTGAAGACAAGACTGAAGGCAGAAAGACCCACAAACAAGCAGCAACTGAAGGTGGCTGCAGTGAAGGTCTGGCAAAGCATCTCCAGGGAGGAAACTCAGAATTTGAGCTTTGAGAACATGGGCTCCAGACTTCAGGCAGTCATTGACTGCAAAGGATTTTCATCCAAGTATTAAAATTATGGTTATATTTACAATTATGTCACTTTGTCTAAATACCTTTGAGCCCCTGAAAATGGAGATACTTTGCTGAAAATGGCTGTAATTCCTAAATGGTAAATGCCATATTTTTGTGGAACCTCTTAAAATAAAGCTGAAAGTCTACACTTCCATCACATCTTGATTGTTTTATTTCAAATCTATTGTGGTGGTGTATAAAGGCAAAATCACACAAACTCTGTCATTGTCCAAATACTTCCAGACCTAACTGTAACAGTATAAACAGTGAGAGACCATGCCCACCTGCAAACATTTTTTTTTTTCCAAAATGATCTTACGCTAATAAACTGTTTTTATCATCAACATAGACATAAGATTGTTAGGATGAATCCCAAAAGTCATATGAGTTCGGGATGAGTGTGTGATTATAATCCTGTTGTTTCTGCAGTAGAATTTTTTTTCTCTAGTTCCTGTAAGGCAGCACAGGGCTACCACAGTGTCCAGATACGTACATGCTAGATGATTCATTATATTAAGGAACATTTCTCAGTCCTGGGTTAGATCCTGAGCTCCGGTTACTGTCTTCGTGACGTTTTGCATGTTCTCTTCCTGTCTGTATCGTTTTCCTTCAGGTCCCTTCCACCTCCCAAAAACATGCTGGTAGGTGGAATGTCTACAATAAATTGCTCCCGTGTGAATGTGTGTCCGTTATGTAGACCTAACGACCTTGAGATGCTATGACGCTGGTCATTAAATGTGTACAGACTGTAAACTGGTCTGGGTTTTGCACTCAGTCGTGCTGCAATTCACTTGCAAGTTTTTTGAAAGACTGTCTCCAGATGTATATTGTCATAAGGATCAAGGTATGTAGGGAGCAGTATAAGTCAAGATCTGCAGACTGGACTTTAAGGGGTTAAATTGTTAAAGCTATAAAGAATGCATCAACCTACAGCTGAGGCCAAATGTTTACATATTGTATATCTAGGCCAAATACATTCAAACGCGATTTTGCATCTCCATACATTACATGTTACCATACATTTCCTGTGTGAAGTCAGCTAGGGTATCTACTTTATTTATAAGGTCATTTCAAAATCAGGGGTGGATTTAGTGATTTGGGGGCCCAAGGCAAGGACCCTCTTTGGGCCCTTTTCAACACCAGGGCCAAACTCTTGTTGCATTATTGATGAGCAATTATTTACCTTGATTTGCCTGCAGGGTTCCTGTCAACTTCTAGTACTTTTCTCATATCTCTGGTATTTTGCTGTATTCTAAAGAGAAGAGAATATCGGTGAACAATGGAAACACAAGAACAAAATACGAAAGTATAATACTAGAAGCTGTGCTCAGTGTTTATTGAAAATGTTTGACAATTCTGAAAAACTTTACTGGGTTCATTTATCAATTTTTATATTTTTAATTGGGCTACATGATTCTAAATGAATATAATATCTACCTTAAGCTGCTTGTCCATCTTGCATGCAGATTGCTGTCCCCACATTTGTTGATCCTCTCCTCTACCTCCTTTCTTTCTCAACCTGAGAATTGGAAATGAAATCAAACAGGACCTAATGGCTGAACAGTGGTTGATCAAGTAGATTCTTTGTGGTCTAATTTTTGCCAAAAGAATTGTATGGTAAGATGAAATGTGTGGGGTTGTGCGAAATTTAGCTTGAGCGTCTTTAGCCTAAGTGTTTGTAAATGTTTGACCTCAACTGGATAACTCTGTAAGACTATATAAAAGTTCTTCATACTGCACTATTCAGTTGCTTCTTGAACATTTGTAACATACAGTGTTAGAAAAACGGTTCTTAAGGGTTAGATAAGGGCTCTTCTCTTTTTAAAATGGCCCACTCTGACAGGGAAATCCTCCATTCTAGGGTTCACCTTGAGGGGGAAAAGTGAACAACCTCTAAAGGTTTTATTGTACTTGAAATTTTTATGACAAACAAAGTGTTATCTTTCACCTCACTGTAAATTTTCACTTAGTCTTTTTCAACCACACAAATTGAAATGTCTGGGATTTTTTTTTTCCAAAGTTGAAATATTAAAGAGAAGCAGAAGTCTAGCTGCTGCTCATGGAATCTGGTTATGTGGACAGTGTTTCATGCTTTATTTACAGGTACATCTACAGAATATACCTGCAATGTACTTCTCAAAGACTCAGAAGCCACATCCCCTCCATACCACCACTCAAAAATGGAAAACTCAAGCTTGATGTAGTTTTTTAACAACCACCTATCATTCTCTTCTCGTACTGCTAACCTTAGGTTAGCTTCTCCTTTACAATATTAGTCGGATCTGACCATTTCTCTCCATGTAGGCCACTCTGGTGATTGTTCAGTCCTTTGCCATCTCGAGGTTGAACTACAACAACTCGTTCCTTGCAGGTCTTCTCTTGCCTGCCAACAGAGCCCTGCAACTGATCCAGAAAGCAGATGCACAGTTTGAAAATTGGAAAATCTTCGTAAGTTCTCCCACAACACATCATTGCTGTCCGCCCTCCACTGGATGCCCGCATCAGATTTAAAGCAATGACGCTTGTCTAAAAAGCCAGAAACAGACCAGCCCCTCACCAACGTGAAAGCTGCTCTGCACCATGTTCCCTTCGAGCTGCTAGCACGGCTTGACAAGAACCACCATCCATCAAGGTATACACATTCGCATCAAGACCCTTCTCTGTACTGGCACCCAGTCCCCTGGCTGTCAGAACAGCTGAGTCACTGTTCGTCTTCAAATGAAGACTGAAGACCCATCTCTTTACCAAGCACTAAATCCAGGAAAAAAGCTGACATTTATTTTGTTTTTGTTCATGAACTTCATAGTTGTACTAACAACTCTCCCAGCTTAATGGTATTTTTACATCTTGACCCATTGTGTTAGCATGAGGATATTGTAATGCACTTCTGGATAAGATAAAAGCATCTGCTAAATGCTGTAAATGCTTTTCACATTTCACACACACACACACACACACACACACAACGTTACTGCACTGTAACACCCTGTTTTGCACTCAAAGGTTTATTTATTTATCCTATCAAATAATTGCCAACAAGGTGTTTTGGATTCGAATGCTTGGACACGGCTGCTCTTCATGTATTTGCTGTTCTGTCGGAAGGGATAATGCGGGGGGATACAATAGACAATCGTTCCATTTCGCAATGTAAGTACCTTTGATATTTACATTGGGGGAGTGAAGAATTATCAAAGGCCTTAAGCATTCCTCCTCCTTCTCATGCCTCTCTTGTTGAGTAAGCTGAAGCGAGGACTGCTGGAGCCAAAAGGGAGGATTAGCGAGTTTTCTAGTAATCCCTTTTCCCTTCCATGTTCTGTGGCAGGGCAGAATTTGTTATGTTGGTTTTTAGAGCACTACCAAATAACCATCCCCTGTGCTAAAAAAAATTATTCCAATTGGATTGAAATGCCTCTTAAAAGCCAGGAATAATTTCTCTGAAAGGCTTTGAACTGAACGAAAAATATAAACTAAAACTAAAATATAAAGCTGAAATACTGTATATAGTAATTTGCTTATGGGAAGTTGTGGCCCTAATCTCCTTGTCACTTTTTCTTTTAGTACTACATGCAGTCCTTTAAAACATTACTTAGTTTTCTGGGGGGTTTTTCCCCCCAGATCAGGTATATATGATTCCTCATTTTGTTTTGTTTTGTTTTCTGCTTCTAAGAGTGGCTGCATTTACACAGCATTCATACCAAGCATGAGTCTCTTTTGTTACACACACAGTCCCATGGTGTGCAAAGATGAAACATGATCTAAGGATGGATATATTCACTTGCTGATTGAACTGCGATGTGCCATTTATCTTTGGAGATGTCAGAAATGTTGTGGATCCAGAAGTGAGAATAATGCTGTAGGAAATAACTCTTAAAAGTGGAGATAGAAAGGATGACACAGTAAGGCCATGATAAAAAAAAAAAGGCAGTAAAGGTTAGGTGCCCACTCTAACATTCAAGCTGTGTAGTATAATCTTGGAGGAGTACTTCAGTAACCTGGCATCCATTTTAAAGAATCATTTGGCCAACATTATTTCTCTAAAAGCAGTTTCTCTATTTTTTTTTCCTAAATAGACAACTATAATAAAAAGGACAATAGAATTAATTGTGATTATTCTATGAATTGCAAATGATTAAACTGTAAGTCCCTTCAATTTTAAGGCCAGGTCACATGTCTACATAAGAAGCTCACACTAAACCCTGCAAATTTTCATAACTCCAGACCTGCTTCCCTCTATTCCTCTATATCCAGTAAAATAAAATGTGCCGTGTGAGTATATGGATGCCAACAATCTGGATACAAGGCCAGGGATTCTACACTGAAACTCAACTCTAAGCCAGAAAAAAACTCAATATCCTCAGTTATCATTCTTATCAACCTGTCAGCTGCCTGACACAGAATCACACGATGCTTATCTTCACTCATGCTGACTTGGGCATTGGGAGCTATGCTCTCACCTGGTTTTCATTATATTTACAGGATCAATCTTCCATGTAGCCTGGAGAGATTTCGTTTCATCACCTCATAACTTCCTTACTGGAGTTCCTCATGGGTCAGACCTTGGTCCAGTCTTGTTTATATAAATTCACTAAATCACGGGGCTCAATGATCAGCTTATATGGCTTCTCTTACCACTATTCTGATGACACACAACTCCCAAGGCTCCCAGAAGACTGTTGTTCTTTCGTTTAGTTCTGGTTGGAAACCCACCATCTGAAACTTAGTTTTGTTTTGACAAAAACGACCTTATCCATCCATCAGCTAAGAACTTGCTGATTCTGGGTCCCTCAATCACCATTAATACACCATCTGGCAAACACAGCTAAGATTCCAAGATTACTAATAGTAAGCTTGATGTTTTTTCCCTGTTCATAAGAGAGTTTTTCATCAAATCTGCTGAAGAATATGGGTGTTCCTGACTACAAAAAACACTCAAATCTTGACGCAAGGTCTGGCGATTCCAGATGTGTTTACTTGCTGGTCTCATTTTATATGCCATATCTCCTTACAAAGCATTCAGAATGCAGCTGCTTGCAAGGTTTATTAGCCTCCAAAGTTCTCTCATGTGTCTCCCTTAATGAGGACACACCATCAGCTCCCTGTTGCAGCAAAAATCTAATTCAAATCCCTTGTCCTTGCATTACAGGACTTAACTAGCTGTGCACCACAATATCTACCTACCCCAATATCTACCCCAGCATCTCCATTCCTCCCACAAAAACATCTCAAGTGCTATGTTACACTTCCCTGTTTTTCTCCATGTCGGCATTTGTCAGTTATGCCCTTACAGGGTTTTGTCAGACCTGTTAGTCCATTTGCAGAGTCTGAATCATAGTGAAATGAATACTTATAGTTGGTCCATTTGGTCAAGATTGGATTCACATTGCACATAATTAAACAAACCAGTCAGAAAAAAACAATAGCATGTAGGGGCAGCGGCGCTGAAAACATACTTGTTAAAACTCTTTTATGCGTTGGTCAGAAATGCAGTGACAGAAAATGGTGAACAAACATGTAGAAATCACAGATACCAACTGAGCATGGGGATGACGGAGCTGCTGCTAAATAAATGTTTAACTTGAAAGACCAAATGATGGCTGATCAGTTCTAGAGTAGTCTAGTCATAAATATAACAAATGAAGGCTTCTTGAACATATGCAGGATTTAGTCCATTTAAATTGAATCCTGGTTCGTTGGTGGGCAGGTGAGAACATAGCAAGCGCTCAAGCACAGTCCAGGACTAAGTGAGCTGTAGGTGGATTCATCCCTAAAGCAAGCCAACTGCAGGGAGTGAAGTATTTCGGGTTGTAAGCCACTATATTTATTTATTTATTTATTTATTTATGTGATGTGTGCTACAAAACTCATCCATGAAGCACAAATTAAGCCAAAGGACAGAGCTGATGCAGAAATACAAACTGAACCCAAGAACAATCTAACAATCTATCTAAATAAATAAATAAATAAATACACAAAATGTTTTAAAGTAATTATATATAACCAGTTCTGTGCAGAAACACTAATTATAGAAAAATAATTACTTTCCTATAACAACACTCCCTGAAGTGTTTTATTCTTCTAACTCCACAGTAATTTGCCAACACTACCCATTTTTAAGTTAGTTTCCTTACCAGCCATTATGTCTTTACGGAAGTCAATAAGACAAAAAGTGACGCTTGTCATATTGCCAAGAAAAAAAAAAAGCCCTCTGTGCTGTAAAACATAAAGGAACAGCTTGACCTCTAGCACTGACAATGAAGACTCCTTCCAAAATGCCAAATGAACATCTCCTCACAGAAAACATATCAACAATTCAAATCTATCTACTGTAGAGGATCTGTCCACATTCCTGTGAATTAGCTGTTAATATAGAAATGATTCCCTTGCAGCCAGAACTTCCATCCGAGTCATGTATAAATATGTGATATAAATAAAAATACATATGTAACATAGAATTTCTTCAGGTTGAAGATACCAATACAACCAAAGACATGGGTAGACTATTCAATTTTTTCATTCTAGCATGATATAATGACCATCACTGGTTCTTTTATACTCTTAAATCCCACTGACTGTGTCTTTTTCATTCCTATATCCTCTACACACTACAATTTCCTCCTCTTCTACCCCAATTTCATCTTCACTCATTCTCCATCCTTTATTCTCTCTCAATCAGAGAAGGAGTGCCATTCATTTGGCCTAAGAAGGCCCTATTAGCACTAATTGAGAGTGTGGTACAGCATGAAAGAGGCCGTCATTGACTGCAAAGGATTTTCATCCAAGTATTAAAATTATGGTTATATTTACAATTATGTCACTTTGTCCAAATACCTTTGAGCCCCTGAAAATGGAGGCACTTTGCTTAAAATGGCTGTAATTCCTAAATGGTAAATGCCATATTTTTGTGGAACCTCTTAAAATAAAGCTGAAAGTCTACACTTCCATCACATCTTGATTGTTTTATTTCAAATCCATTGTGGTGGTGTATAAAGACAAACTCACAAAAACTCTGTCATTGTCCAAATACTTCCAGACCTAACCGTATATATATATATGAGAGACTTATTTTAATCATTGCTTAACAGAGTTATTTTTTTTATGAGCACTACCTTCCTGAAAATTGTTTTTGGTGTTTTTCCAAATGATAGATCTCTCTCTCTCTCTCTCTCTCTCACGCACACACACATATGTGCACATACACATGGAATCCATTTGTATTTATTGTTGCTGCTCTTTGTATGAAATCATATTATATTATGGTATTTTCATTATTTCGCTTCTTCCAGGGCACCAGAGCGAAACCTAATCAGAAATCTTTGTTCATCCATGTTAGTGCTTTCAGCCCCAGGCTAGAGGGATGGAATAAGAAAGGGGTGTTTTGGGGGGAGGAGGAGGGGGCGAAGGAAGTGGGGGGCAGCACAAGGAAAATGAAGCACAGAGAAGGGAATGAGAAGAAGTCACTGAGCAAAGGGCACATAAAAAATGACATGGGGGATGAAATTGTAAAAAGAGCAGAACGCAA
Source organism: Pangasius djambal (assembly GCA_022985145.1). NCBI lineage: Eukaryota > Metazoa > Chordata > Actinopteri > Siluriformes > Pangasiidae > Pangasius > Pangasius djambal. The sequence continues at coordinate 7,897,323 of CM041004.1, forward strand.
CCTTGTCCTTACAACCCAGCTGTGATTACTGAAATTATAGCGCTGTGTACGCAAGAGACGGAAAGGTTAAATATGACGAAATGACTCCTGTGTCTCTAAGATCCACTTCTTTGGCCTGCCAATTTGCAGAAAGATAAAACCTGAAATGCATACTGTATGCATTCACACTCAGGTTCCTCCTTGTCTGGTATCATATTAACCTCTGTGACCAAGCTAAGAAGTCCAACTTTCCAATGCAGCAAGAAAAAAAAGCAATTATATATAAGGCAAAATTCATATTATTGAGTGCTAATCCTGGCCCTCGCTCAATTCTTAACCATGAGTGTGTCAGTGTCAACATCTATCATTGCGTACATCATTAATTCAACCAAAATATCCTTTAATAAATAAATCTATCAATAAATCAATCAATAAAATATATTCATGTTTTGTTTAATGATTTATTGATGCGTTTAGTGATTGATATATTTGTAAATTTATTGATGGGCATTTTTATAGATTTATTTAAACATTTCTTAAAGATTCCATGCTTCACAATGCAAATGAGAGTGGGATGAGTCTTTCTGATTGGACAACAGGACTGCGTGTTGGGAGAGTTGTGAGTGGACAGTACAACACACAGGAGAGCTTTTCAAATTCACTGAGGGAAGTGTGAATGAGGAAGACAAGGTCAGCCCTTAGTCCTACAACAACGATCTGCTTCAATGATGCTATGTTGCAAGACAGCAAAACCATATATGCTAGCGTTTGCAAACTCAACTTTCAGCTGAAGGTGGTGTAAGGGCATGTGCTGCTGCAGCTCGTGCCTTGATGCTAACAGTTTTCCATAATTCCTAATTGCATACAGTAGATGTCTTGGCAAGATGTCTTGGTGAGTTATTTTCTGTATTAGTTTCTGATTAAATAAAGTCTCAGCCTTGATACTGAAAACTCCTGAATCACACTGGACAAGACCTAGTACAATAAGGTGGATTTATATATGTGATGCATCCACCAGTCCTAACTACAGCCTAATATGCATGCAGTAATGATCCTGGTAAATTGTAAATTGTATCCATCTTTCCAAGGGATTTTAACCATGTCTTTTGTTTACATACTGTTTAATTACCACATAAATGTGCATGTATGAAAGATATAAGAGTGCTTCTGACTAGCCAGCTTCCGAAGGGAAATATGTGTTACAAAGCAGTAGCATCATCAATATGAAAACTGGAACTTTATTTGATAAGTATAATAAATAACAAGGAAAATAATCACTTACCAAGACATCTCTGCAATGCCAGTTATAAATGGGCTAGCAGGAAGCTCCAAATCAATTTTCCTGATTTCCTTGGAAAACTTGGATGCCCAGAGCAAGGTCATATTTGTATGCCTTGTCTCTGAATTTGACAAACATATTAATAACATCTACATGAATTATTTCTGTGTGATTATCAAAAAGACATGATGTATAATGTAGGTCAACTGTCAACGGCTTAGCTGGTCTTAAACTTGAGCTGAAATCAGTGGAATTGTGTTACAAATCTAAACTTTCTAAGCTGTTAAAACACCTTTTCACAACAGAACAGCTACATATCAAGTAAAATCGATTAGAAAATAATGCAAAGGGAATTCTGTTTGCCATCGACTGTGAGCTGCCATATTGTTGTGACGTCAGGTTTGTTTATATCAGAGACCTTCGGCAAGATAGATGTTCCCAACTCGGAATTCTGAGTTGAATGACTTTTCCGGGTTTGACGTCCAGTATTTCTGAGTTCTCAGTGCAATGGATTATAAGCCCTCCCAGTCATTCATGAAAAATTATTTTTTTAAAAAAGGGTCAATTTTTGCCACCTACATTGTCTTGTTTGCTGTTACTTAATGACCCTGAGTGGGTTATTTTGGATGTTTGTGGAACCAAGAACAATAACAACGTTAGCTGCCAAAAAATACATATAACGGCGTAAAGAAATAAGGCAAGGGCTGATTTCTTTCTAGCTCACACTGTAGGTTCACGCAGCCTAACGTTGACGGTCATGTGGTGACACATAGTGACCACCCTCTAGATTTGGTGTCCAATATGGCTAATTTATTTAGTAAACCTACTTCCTTGACACATCCATAAGTTATCAGTAGTGACTGAAAAGGTGCATGAGAAGTGTAACAAGGAAAAGGGTTAATTACTTTCTTAGTCATTTATTTTTCATGAAGATTATCTTTGACGGAGAAACCAGAAGTAAATATACATTGTCTAATCAAAATACAAATTATACAACAGTTAGTTCTGGTCCACTGATCTGACTGGTTTGAGTGCTGATATTTAGTATAACTGCACTGGAATGTTTCACTGTGGACCACTAGGAAGTGGAATTTTACGTGGCGAACACAGACAAGCGGCATGCAAGTAGAGTTAGTGACCTAATCATCTGTTTGAATCACGACACTCATGGAAAGCGATAAAATATATTAAGCTTGTTGTTTGTGTCCACTTACTGACTGCTGCCCCCCCCTCCCCCCCCTTCAGCTATTTTAAAAAGCTACACTGCTCAGCAGAACATGACATTGCAATGTAAACATGGCATGAATATCATGTCTGGTTTAAAATTCCCTTTACTGTCCTCTTATTTATCTGCCTATGATCATGTGATAACATTGTACCTGGCTTATTAACCCTGAGAGTTTCGGCAGTGAGTCTCGGCAAGATCGGATTTCATATTGTTCTCTTTTGAATGTTGTGATATTTCAGAGAAAACATAAAAAATCACCAGAAAATGTATTCTAGGCTTTTCAATGTGTCCAAATGTGAATATTGAGTATTATTATTATTTTTTTTTAAAAAAGGTTTAATTTAGACAAAAATTCAGTTTACCTGGCATTTTACAGTCTAAGTGTAGATCACAATTATCTCAGTTATAGAGCAGCCACTGTTAATTCTGCTTTACAATGATTGGTATTTTGTCAGACCTGACATCACCTTAAAAAAATTATAGTCCCACTATAACACAAATCAGCCAGAAGAAAACTATTTCACATAAAAAAATATTTAGAAATTTCTTAACAGAAAAAAAACATTGTTTTATTTCTTTTGCAGTCAGCGTTAATTCCCCACAGAAGCTATTAGCGAACAGTAAGAAGCTAATTAAGAAAATAAGTTGACATGGGCTTTAATGGACACCTACAGTTCTTCTTACTGTCTCCAAAGGGATCTTTCTTTTCTATAAGGAGTAACCTCATGGGAGTAAATCATTCACTTTGTGCTCTTTTCCCTTTGTATTCTTTTAGGATCCCTAACCACCTGAATCTTTTTCATCTGCAGGATGGTTTCATTCTTCTTCCTTCTTTCATCGTCCTTTTAAGGATTTCCTAAAAAAATAAGTGCCTTTACTCTGGTTGATTTGGAAAAGGAAATAATAGTCTGTTACTATTTCTTGGTGTCCAATGTGACAGTGACTTACCATTTGAAATTTGTCAGTGATGTTAATATAAAATCCAGTTTTGAAACATGCAACATGTCGGCCATACATTCATGCTTTTAACATTAGATTAGATTATTATAATATACTCTGAGCTGGATGTCCAGCTCTATCCAAAATATCCAGAAATGCAGCGGCAAGAACTAAAGAGTTTGATCATATAAGTCCAATCTAAATTCTGTGATTTAATACATAAAGTTCTAATAAGTAAGGAACAAAACACTAGGGTTGGATCCAAGACCACTTAAGACCGAGTCAAGACCAAGACCATAGCCAATGGAGTCCGAGTCAAGACCGAGTATGACAGGGGGTGAGACCAAGACGAGACCAACACCACGTAGCCGAGTTCATGTTAAGTCCAAGACCAGAAGCTCAGATGTGTTACTTTGCTGCTTATATTATCTTCCTAACCTGACAAGAAATTTCTCTTTATTATTAACTAAAATCAAAATAACTCATCTACTTTAGTATTATCATTTTGCACAAATAAGTACACGGGACAAACATCCTATTTTATATCATTGGGGGATTAGGGAGCAGGTGTGAGGTACTGTAAATGAAATGACACAGAGTTTGCTAATTATACAAGCTATTTTATTTTTCTTAAAGAAATGCGACAGCACATGTAAAGATTTGCAAATCGAGGCACACTTCCTTTGAGGCACACAGCAGGTAAATAAAATGCATAAAAATCTACTACTTGTTTTGGCTCATACAACGTTCTGAGACCAGACAGAGCTGTGCAGTAGACGTACTTGTGCTATATTATTTCGAACATAAGAAGGTGAAATATTTTGAAACAAAAGCATTATAGGCACTATCACGCAGAGATAGACTTTTCCATTTTGTACTGTAATGGGAACATTACAAAGTATTTCTTCATGAAAATGATATTGTGGTCTTGGGTGGTGTCGGATATTTAGAGTCTTCATAGGCCGAGACAAGACAAGAACGAGTAAATTTCACCTGAGTTTATGACAAGACCGAGACCACTGATTTATGATCTCAAGACCAAGACTAGTCTCAAGTACCACAAAACTACAAAACACAACAGAACTTACTATTAAAGGACCATAATAACGACATGATATAATACAGCCCGAGTTAGTTACCACGCCGAATCGGATTATTTTATAATAACAGCATGCTGTGAAGTGTTTTTTTTCCCTCTATTACCACAGCAATTTGCCAACAGTTACAGTTTTTATTTATTAAAGAACAACACGACATACACTTCTTCAAGTTTTAGTTACATTTAATGATGTGGAAGGTGTGCAAAACAAGTTATTTAATGGTATCACTTATGTTACAGCAGCAATGATCAGTCATTCCTCACCAGCCTCTGTTGTTTTTTTCTCTCAGAAAATGAGATAGAATGTTAATAATAATAATAATAATACATTTTATTTATAAAGCACTTTACATTTTAAAGAAAATCTCAAAGTGCTACAGAAAAGAGTCATAATATATACAGCAATTAAAACCAGCTGCCAACTGAGATTAGCACAGAAATTTAAACTCTAAATATTAAAAGACTTTTTAAAAAGGTACGTTTTTAGACCCCTTTTAAAACTATC
>CM041004.1:7910511-7922735 GCA_022985145.1 Pangasius djambal
GAGGCAGCAGGGTCTTGATGTGATGCCCAGTTGTTGGCTAATGCATGCTCACTTATCTAAAAATAAACTCTGTTTGATGTGTATAGCACTTTTTAACAATAGGTGTCACAAAGCAGCTCCAGATCCAGATCCCTAATGAGCAAGCCATAGGTGACAGTAGTGCAGAAAAGCTCCCTGAGATTTGAACATGAGGAAGAAAACTTGAGAGGACCCAGACTTAAAAGGATACCCATCCTCTTCTCGGCGTGTTATTATACTTCGACAACTTTATACTGTTGCATCAAATAGTACTTCGTGTGTTGAAAGGATGTTCAGTATGGGCATATTGTGAATATTTGTGAGTATTGTGAGACTGGGATGAGTCTTTACGATTACAGCAGCAGTTCCTAGAAGGTACAAATCTACAGTATCAAGGTGAGACATTTTCTCATGGCCTTTCCAGGGCTCTTGCGTACAAACATTATTTAATAATAATAATAATAATAATAATAATAATAATACCCATTTGGAGTAAGTGAATTTGGCCAAAGATTGCGGTGGAAATTCTTTAAAATATAAGAACAGCATCTGACGGCTCACTCATGTCGACCTCTTGATCTTTTGCTCTCTTTATGCTTTGTGCCATTGCAGCGTGTCCTTGTTTTATCCACACATCTCAAAGCTTTCCTTTGTAGAAGCCAAGTTCAAAGGGAATATGAAGACCTTCTCTCCTTACATTCATTTCACACATACAGTGTCTCTGACTCTCTCTTTCTCTCACACTCATTCTGTCCTGTCCGCTGCACTTGTGACCTGATCACTCATTCCATCTTGACTGTAACATTTGCACCAGGACAAAGAAATTGCTTCAAAAGCTCGAAGAAGAAACACATCAGCTTCACCTGAAAGCGCGATATTTTTTGTGCATATATTTCCCAGCGCTCCTGTAATAGTAATTTTGTATTGCTCAGATGCACTATGGGGCATGGAGACCAAAGCGGCACTGTCACTTTCAAGGTGGACAAATAGGAGAACCGTCACAGGCTAGGAAAAGAAGAAAAATCACCAGCAACGATGACTGGATGTTTGCTGTGATGAGAAACAGAGTGAGGCTGCACTTTTCAACCCTGGCCCGACACAGAAAAGTAAACAAGCTAAAGAAGAAAGAGACTCTGAACACACACACACACGCAAAAAACAAAAATGCCTTCAAGGATAAGCATAAAAAAGATGGAGGTCTCCTGACTGGAATGTGGCATGTGGAGCTCTTTTGTAGCTGTACATGTGCTAGATAGATAATAGACATAAAAAAAAAAAAACCTTTAAAAATGCATCTGATATGTGTACAGCTAGTTATGAACTACAATCTGTCATTTGTAGCATAATATTTTTGATACAGAATAAAACTAAAACAGGGCATGGTATTATACACTGTTAAATTACTCAAGGACATGGAGCAGAGTTACTGTTTCCACCCAAAGTTGATTATTTTCCGCGAACAGCCATTTGTCAATGCCTGCATATTTTATTAATTAAAGAATGGCATCATGATTTTGTCATCTTAGGGTTAAGTGTTAAGTGTTAAGCTCACAACTTTGACATCAAATAAAAAAAAACAAAAAACAAATGAAACCAATAATGTGCACTTTTGGTTATTTAGCTAGTTCCGCTATTTGTTACTAGACCAATCAGATTAGCCGGTATTGAGTGAGGACCTGCAATGTGCATGCAGTCCCTAAAGAAAGTAAATAAAAAGCATGGTCAGCATGGTCAAAATGTTATGCCGTAGTAATGTGGCATACTGCCAAAGCATCAAGCCTGTTAAACACACATACTGCACATTTTCTCATGCTCTCCATCTAACTCTACTTAGAAATAAACTATAGTCTTTTTTATTTAAACAAATATTTTAATAAATCAGTATTTTTTTCTCATGTGGGCTTAAAAGGCACAGCGCTACATGATGTATGCTGTATTTAACAGCATGAAAATAATGAATTGTTTTTACATATTATCAGTAAAAGAGTTAATACTGTGTATGTTTTAGGCCCAACAGTAAACTTGTGTAATATTAATGTGTTTTTATAATAATAACTTTCACAGAGAAGATCGTAATTCTAGTTTTTCCCTAAATATCATAGCTATAAATTATGATTTAAAGGTGCAATGGTTGATTTTTTTATTCTTTACTTGTACAAATATCCTGCGTCCTCCTGTGAATCATTTTATATACATTACTGTATATGGGCCACCTAAGATCCTGAGGGCAGAGCTTCATGAACATGGGCGGGAACCATTTCAATGTCGAACTCACCAAACTGTTAGGGACCTAATTTTAAAAAAAGGAGAATTAATGCACCTTTAAGCCCAATTTGTTTCTTTCAAGCCCACTTCAGTTCGTATCAATGAATGAATAGCTTTATTGCACTGTTGCCTAAAGGTGATTGATTTTTATTAATACATATTATTTTATTAATTTGCCTCATTGGTGTGCAAGCATTATAGAGGCAAAGCTTATATACATTGCTGGCTATAAGATATAAGATGACTGAACAAGCCTACATGTTAACATCACTTAATGTGCTTCATTCTTTTACCTACAGTGAAAGAGATAACAATGAAACAGGGAAATTATAGTCTGAAAATGGTAGGAGCATGTTATTTTTACATAATATAAAATTATATTTGTAAAAAAAAAAAACCTTCTGCCCTTGCTATAAAAGTATGGAGTGAACAGGAAGTAGTTGAAGGTGAGAGTGAAGGCCAAATGCAGAGGATAGGCATCACAGTGAAAGTAGACCTGTTTAAGTTCAGCTACTGCCGTAAAACCCATGTGCTTCAACGGTGTACCATTTAAGTCCATATCAGACTTTTCTAATATTTCACAGTATTTTTATATTTTACATTTTAAAATGTGCATGTGCATCCTATAAAAATCAAACCAATATATACTAAAACTATTTAAAACAGATTTTGACCTTCCTACCAGGGTATCTGCAGGCTTGAGATCATGACATTCAATGCTTTTTAAGACTTTTTAAGGCAAAATAAAAGAAAAAATTAAGACCAAATTTGCAATTAAAAATGGTTTGAAACACATATTAAACAATTAATCAGCTGGTTTATAAAACTGAAGATACCAAAAATCAATACTATCAAATCAAGACCACAAAAGCTACTTGGATGCCTCTGGACATGTTTATTTTATTAGAATGTACATTTATGTATTTTCTTTTGTAAATAATGTAATACATTTATTATGGGTATAGGACATACACAAAGAACATGTGCTTAATATTCCAAATATCCTGAATTAAAACGCAGGTGAACTACTTAAATTGCAAAGCATTGTGTAGACACATTGAGTATAAAGATTTAATAAAATTTTATAAGGAGCTTTAGGGATAAAACAGTTTAAAGAAACGATCCCTATAATATGACACAGCAAATGTATTGTTATGGCATGTGCCTTAATTCTGCTGCTTTTTTTTTGTCAAACTGTGCCTCAAGATTTTTCAGCTTTTCTTTGCTTCCTTTTCTCGGTATGTTTGACTTGGTTATGAGTTGAGCCATCGGTGTGCCAGTTGTCCCCTCTGCTTGCTCTGGAAGCTGATCTGCGTCCATTTCCACGGTCTTTGACAACACTTGCAGCAATGCTTTCCTCTTTCTAAGTTCCTCCGAGTAGTGGTCTGCATCCTTTCTCCTCTGTGTTTGCGCACTGCTCTCTTTTTTGCTTCTTTTCTGGTCAAGGTATAAACGGTAGTGAGATGTAGCTAAAGCTGCAGAATTTAGTAGTTCTTTAGTCAGTGGGATGTTGAGAACCCCCCTACAAACAGCAATATCATCACACACCAGCCGCTGAGCAATAACAGTTTGTTCCTTGATGCTTCAATTCTCTACCCCTTTGTTAAATGTGAAGCACCTCTCAACTGTTCCCTGCCCGTGAGACAGAAGTAGGAGTTTCTGACAACATGCCTAAAGCTCCGGGTAGGACTGACTGAGGAATCCATGTAAGAACACATCTAGTATTGTGTCCATGGGCTAAAAGGAAGAAAATGACTCAGTTTTTGCCTCAGGAGACAGGAAATCTTCAAACTGCTGGGTAATCTGGCCATAGCACAGCCAATAATAACAATATATAATCAGAGTAATGAAACATCACATTGCATTACATTTTCATTCATCACTGCTCTATTTGGTTTTGAGCTACATCCTTAACATGGACTATGAAACCGTAATAATTGATGTACTAGCACAGACACCTCCCGATAACTGATTGCCATGTAGTAAATGCTGTACAAACCCTCTCATTCTTGAAATGCACAGCTCTGGATCTGAAAACGTGAGCTGGGTCCAAACATGTCGTCTGTCTCACAGCTGAGTATTTTAAATAGCTCTTCTCCTGCATGTTTTTGACTATATTTGCCAAAATGTTCACACAGTCCCTCCTAAACTCGAGGACAGTCAGTTCTCCTACACTGCTGCTGGCTCTACTCTTGAGTTCCTGAGAGGGGTATATAAGACGGACTGCATAAATGTCATTCTACACAATGAACAAATATTTCTGCTTTGTTTGATATTTCCCTCATAATACCTTTAGGACTGCTACTGCTCCTAAACCTAAACCGATGTTCATTGATATTGACCCTGAATTTCTTGGCCACGATCAAGCAATCCTTTCTTGCCTCGGTGATGGTGTCATGTGATGATGTTCCAGGGTTACGAAATTGCTTTGCTGTCACTGCGTCCACATACTTGACCATCACTGGCCACACTACAATTGCCCTCTCAACCACCGGCAAGTTTTCGATCCACCAATGGCCACAAAATGGCAATGGAAATACACTTGTCTTCCAGTACAAGTCTTCCTTTCTTGCTGGGGCATTATTAAATAATATGTGCATTGCCTTTAGAACTTTTTCTAACTGCCACACTAAAAATCCACTTTCGAAAGCATTCGAGGGTGTAGAGGCCACAACTACCAGCCACAATCAGTTGGACACCTCCAATCTGTTCTGCATGCTCCTGCTGGAAAAGCTCTAGAAACCTTCAGTTCACACTGGGTCCATCCATGGAGACAGAAATTATGTTCTTTAACTCAAGAGAGTGCGCACACTCCTGGCAAATAGACAAAAAAAAAAGAAACTCTAAATGACAAATTTTTACAAAATGTCTCAAATTGTACTGTGAAAATTATGAATCATAGTCCAACAGCCAACAACAAAACAAACTATTACTTATAAAATATCATTCTAGTTAAAACAAAAATTAATTTAATTAACCAAGATCAATAAATGCTATAAAATTCATGTTAATTTCTATATATACTTATACATTAAATCATTAAACGATGTATACTGTAACATTTGGTAATCCAATGTGAAAAAATAGAACTAACAATGAACACTAGTATATTTATAAATGAACATTAGCCAAAAATGCTGTGGAAAAATATTGTTAGTAAGTTAACAGAGAACAAACTTAGTCTGAAGTGTTTAAGCAGGTCCTGTGCAGTTGCTTGGCCCAAGTCAAGTCCAGCGACAAAGTGAATCCAGCGACAATCGTGCAAAGAGTGCAAGAGCACAATATAAGTTGCTGAAACAGTGTAGACATAAGCAGTAGCAGCTTATGTACAGTACAATAAGTATTGTAGCAGCATAATGTAATGTGCAAAAAATTGCAAAAAATTGCAAAGAGGATAGAGGATGCTCAGTTGTGTGTGTATATATGTATGTGTAGGTGTGTGTGTTCTTTCAGTCCAGTTTCTGAGTATTGAGGAGTCTGATGGCTTGGGGGAAGAAACTATTGCACTGTCTGGTTGTGAGGCCCGAATGCTTCGGTACCGTTTGCCAGACGGCGGGAGGGTGAAGAGTGTGTGAGAGAGGTGTGTGGGGTCATCCACAATGCTGGTGGCTTTGCAGATGCACCGTGAGGTGTAAATGTCTGTGATGGAGGGAAGAGAGACCCTGATGATCTTCTCAGCTGTCCTCACTATCCGCTGAAGGGTCTTGCGATCCGAGACGGTGCAATTCCCAAACCAGGCAGTGATTCAGCTGCACAGGATGCTCTCGATAGTCCCTCTGTAGAACATGGTGAGGATGGAGGGTGGAAGATGTGCTTCCCTCAGCCTTCGCAGAAAGTACAGGTGCTGCTGTGCTTTCTTTGATATGGAACTCTTGACGATCTCCACGGAGGAGCCAACAACCATCTCTTTAGTTTTGTCCACATTCAGGGACAGGTTGTTGGCTCTGCACCATTCCGTTAGCTGCTGCACCTCCTCTCTGTATGATGACTCGTCGTTCTTGCTGATGAGACCCACCACGGTCGTGTCACCGGCGAACTTGATGATGTGGTTCGAGCTGTGCATTGCTACACAGTCGTGAGTCAGCAGAGTGAACAGCAGTGGACTGAGCACACAGCCCTGTGGGGCCCCATTGCTCAGTGTGGTGGTGTTGGAGATGCTGTTCCCGATCCGGACTGACTGGAGTGTCCCAGTCACGAAGTCCAGGATCCAGTTGCAGAGGGAGGTGTTCAGGTCCAGCAGGTTCAGCTTTCCAATCAGGTGCTGAGGAATGATTGTGTTGAATGCTGAACTGAAGTCTATGAACAGCATTAACTATAATTAACCATAAACTGTGATCCGAAGTACCTTGACTGAACTGGTTTATCTCACCGATGTCACACATGAAGGTCCATTTGCTTGGTCTTGCTTGTTTTGTTTAGACTCTCATTTTGTTTAGATTCTCGAACATGACGACAAATGCACCCTTGTTTACTGCCCTAGCCAGTGGTTTTTTTAATGTACAGAGCCAAACTGAACCTGGTGATGTAGGCAGTCTTGTCTCATCCACGTGACGGTCTTCACAAGCTCGGAGTCGGGAAACATTGCTTTAAAAACTGAGTCAATGTTGTTGTTAGAAAAGTGAGTGATGATTCGTGACTGTCCATAATACCCAGATAACCTCCGCTTTCAGTGTTGTCGTAGAGCCGCAGATTGATTGAATGTTGAATGATTGCTGGCTAGAAGTTGTTGCTTGCACACTAACAGTTTCAGTATTAACACTGCACGCTGGGTTGGTTACCTGGGAGCATTAGGGAGCAACAGGATTTTGCTGACGAGTTCACACATATCGCTTGTGCTTTTACCTTTGCATATGCGATTCCATGGCCTTAACATCCACAGAGCCAAGTTTAAAGCATTTCTTACAAATGCTACAGCAGGCTTCCAAATCATCTCCCGGTACTGGTTTTAGCCAATCCGAGAATTGATCATTTTCAAGCCACTTGCTGTTAAATTTACATTTCCCCATCACTTCATATCCGCCTCAGTGCATCCTGTACCACTCTAGCAGCTCTGTTAACATGCAAATCAGTATCCATAATAATCACCAACCAATCAAAAACACGGTTGCTGTTTCAAGGGTGTCCTCTGTTCGCGCTCCATAATTTAAGACCTGCGCAAAAGATTTTTAAGACTTTCCCCCCACTATTTATAAAACTTAAGGCTTTTATGGCCTTATATTTGTTGAAAGGGAATTTAATACTTTTCCAGGCCTTTCAAGGACCCGCAGATACCCTGCCGATACATTACATTTCATGTTATAGTTCTCATTATCACGTACATTATGGCAACAGGTGTTCCTTTACCAGCCTCTCTTTTTTTCTCTCTTGATGTAAATAAGACTAAAAAAGATGCAGTTCGTTCTGTTACTAAGAAAACTAGCAAGTGCATTCTTCTATACTACGGTGAATTAGAAAATGAATCATCCTCTGAACAATCAGAGTTGAGAATTCAGCAGTGCTGTGATATAATAAAATATAACAAAATATAACACAAATTATGCAACAGTCAGCAAAACTCCCATGCATTTAAGGATCGTAAAATGGCTTCACTCTTGGTAATTAGCCTTCTAGGTTTTATAAAATATGTAATGCTGCTGAAAATTTTAGTATCAGCAGAAACAAACACATAGTAGGAATTATTGTAAGAGTAAAATTATTGTATGGGTGACAGTCACTCTTTAAGATAATAATACTACTACTACTACTACTACTAATAATAATAATAATAATAATAATAAAATAGTGCCTAATGTGGAGATCAAGCTCATCTCATGCCATATTTGTGTAATGATTCAGGGTGGAATTTTCTAGAACAAATGAATGTCTTTTTCAGGTTGTAGCATTAAGAATTTCCCTTCACTGGAACTCAGAGGCCCAAACCTGTTCCAGCATGACGATGCCCCTGTGCACAAAGCGAGCTCCATGAAGACATGGTGTGTGAAGGTTGGAGTGGAAGAACTCGAGTGTCCTGCACAGAGCCCTGACCTCAACCCCACTGAACACCTTTGGGATGAACTGGAACACCGACCGCACCCCAGACCTCCTCGACATCCCAACATCAGCGCCTGACCTCACTAATGCTCTTGTAGCTGAATGAACACAAATCCCCACAGCCACGCTCCAACATCTAGTGGAAAGCTTCCCAGAAGAGTGGAGCTTCCTATAACACCAGAAGGGGGACTAAGTCTGGAATGGAAGGTTCAGAAAGCACATATGGGTGTAATGGTCAGGCGACCACACACCTTTGGCCATGTAATGTAGTGCTAAGAAGACCTACACCTGCTAAAACAAAAGTAACTTTGTAACCTCCCATACATTCAATCCTGTTTTCATATTAGTCTTTAAACTTTGCCTTTTTAAGTGTCCTTACTGATGCCATAAGCTACGATTTAATAACGCCTTGTTTCTTGTGTCCAAACATTTTATTGGGCTGAGAGCGATTTAACTGGCTAGGAAATAGCTCCTTATCTTTTTGGCTCTGAGCTAGTTATGTGCATCTCTTTCCATCTGTAATTGCCAGACAGTTTTAGTGCTAGGGAACAGATGGCTACTTGATGTCCACAATAAAATGTTAATAATATGGCAGGTCTCAAAAGTATAAATTCATGAGACTAATGATTAAGGAGTTTGAAAGGCTCAATCTGGATTATTTTATAGCAAAAGGATGCAAAAATATATCAGCATCAGCCATTATTTCTAAGAATTAGCTTTAAGAAACTGAAAGCCCTAAAACATGATACAAATCTACTTGTTACAGTTAACTATTCAGTTATTTGGGAACATTTCCAATATCAAATGTCTGATTAATTAATAGAACAAGATCTTCTTTCATGAAAGACACAGTAATGGAGTGATTATAGCTCATGCTGCAGTGGATAACAAAATCTTACATGGCACAAGTCTTTGAAAATCAGATTCCAGATAAAAAATGGCATTTTTGAAAGCAACTTGCTGATTTTAGGAGTATACGTCTTCTCTATATACAAACACAATTAAAATACTGTCAGGAAAGATGCACTCTTTCCCCTTTCTCGCCCTCCTCTCTTGTGTGTGGTGACTTTTTCAATATAACAATATAATATAACACTTTCTTCTTTGCAGGTTTGGGCAAGGAGAGGTCACTGGGTTCTGGTGGACATCAGTATGACTTTGATTTGTGGAACTGACCTTTTCTGTAATCCTCCTCATGTCACCAAGCATCATGACTACATCTCTCTCTCTCTCATGACATTGCATGACCGAAAAGTGAGGGACAGCTGTCACACTGAATTACAGTACTCTGATCTTACAAACTTTACTCACACTAAAGAAAGTTGTATATTTTAGCTGAAGTCTTGACGAGGCTTATTGCCGCAAACCATTAAAACTCATTATCAGTGATAGATGATATTATTAGTAGTAGATGTGTGAAATGTTAGCATTGAATGATGTCTGTTGTTGTTGAATATATATATATATACATGAAAATCCTTCAATTTTTGGTTATTGTTCTTATTTATTACAGACACATCATTGTGACTTTACTGTGACCTGGTTGTTTTGTTGCCAGATGGGTTGGTTTGAGTATTTCAGAAACTGATGATCTCCTGGGATTTTCATGCACAAGAGTCTCTAGAGTTTGGTAATAAATAAATAAATAAATAAATAAATAAATAAATAAACATTAAGCAAACAGCCCTGTTGAAGAGAGAGGACTGCGAATGGTCAGACTGGTTCAAGCTAACAAGAAGGCTACGGTACAAAAGCAGTATTTACAACCCTGATGACCAGAAAAGCACCCCAAAAAGCACAACACATTGAACATGGAGGCGGTTGAGCTACGACAGTAGAAAACCACATCGGGCTCTAAACCTGTCAGCCAAGTCCAGGAATCTGAGGCTACTGAGAGCAGATCGGGGTCCCACCTAGTATTAGTAGGTGTCCAGTGAGTGTATAAAGGCAACACTGGTAACTGCACTTCATGAAGTATATAACATATACAGTGTAATGTAAATCAATGGTCAGTGACAATCCAAAAGTATTAGTATTATTCGATAAGTCTAATGACTATTGAATTGTTTTGTTCTGTATAAGAAAAGTATCAATCCATTTATAGTATAAAACAAATGATATCATAAAATGTATAGTACATCTTGTTGTACTACAATACACCCCCATCCCAACTGTATAAACCTACTATTGGATTTTTTTTTAACAATATAACCATTGAGTGTAAGGACTCTACACTTCCTCTCAGATGTAAGACATTGCTTTGTTTTATTCGTATTATGTTCCTCCACAGCAAAAGATTCCATCACAAATCTACCAGAGCAACATTTCTGTCACCTTACAGATGTCCTTTGTAAATACATCACCTCATACAACACATTCCTTAGAGCTTTGTTTACATTTCTTACAATATTTAAAGCCCTTACACAATTATATTTTGAATGTCCTCTCTGTTACCTCTAGGAGCCACCTGTTCCCCCAAGGGATTATGGTAATGTACAGGTAGAATCATTTTTACCCACTGCATTTTCAGTGGCCCAGCCACTCTGAGTGTTGAGAGAGAAAATAAAACCACAAAATAAGAAACTGCCCTATAGATAGATGGATGGATGGATGGATGGATGGATGGATGGATGGATGGATGGATGGATGGATGGATTATGGGCTGAGGTATGGATGGGCGGATAGATGCAGGAATGGATAGATAGATTGATTGGGAATTGATGCATGGATGTATGGATGGATGGGTGGATGGATGAATTGATGATGCTTTGATGCATGGATAGATGGATGATGGTATGATACATGGATGGATAGATGAATGGATGGATGTGTGGGTGGGTGGATGAATGGATGAATGGATGGACTGATGAAGGCTTGACACATGGAGAGATGGATAGATATTAATTAAAAGATGAATGGATGGATTGATGATAAATGCATGGATGGATTAATTTAAAATTGATGGATGGATGGATGGATGGATCGATCGATTATGAATTGATGCATGGATAGATGGTGGGTGAATGAATGGATGGATGGATGGATGAATAAATGAAAGGGCCTTGTAATGCACCATTGCTGCAATCCCAAGAGTCATTTTCATAAAACCATATCCTTATTTGTCTCTTTTGTTGGCTCTCATGATCCTGCGGTGCTATTGTGCAGAGCTATGCTTGGTTTTAAAATTGCATCAAAAGGCTGAAAATCAATGGCTGATGGAGCTTTGAGATAACCAGGAGAATGGCTAGCCCTTTGAAGACGTGCTGGTTGTCTCTGAGGCCTTGCTTTGTAGATAGAAGGCTATGATTAGGTGTGAGTGGGGTTGGTGTTGCTGTTCGTTATGATTCAGATGGTGAATTTGGGTGATATAATGGTGTGCAGAAAGGTCTAGTTGGTAACGCGCTGACTGCTCACATGGCTATTATGAAACAGCCAAGAGAAGATGAGAGAATACAAAAATCATCCTGTATCTTGGAGACCACGTAAGACATAAACTCTATTACTCTTCTTTCCCATCAGCCCTAACAGCACATATAGCACATATTATTAATATTAATATATTGGATATTTACACTGAGTTCATTAGGTACACCTTTCTCATAGCTAATACAAAATTGTCCATTTTATATTTTAACTAAAAAACCCAACATGCACTGAGTTTCTAGTTTATTACCTAGGTGTAGCTAAACCTGTCAGTTCAATGTATGCTTGTACAAATATTTACAGTGCAGAGACAAGCAGATTTTCTGTAAATATTTTCTGATACCTAGCTCACACCAACATAATAAAAGAACACACTCCTATAGAAAGACCGGAAAATGGTCTGTTGGTGTTTCCAGACTTATATTCCGTAGTTTCACTATAGTCACGGGATCATTTATTGTAGCTTCCAGAGGTGGTAAAAGTGCCCA
>CM041004.1:7931652-7943823 GCA_022985145.1 Pangasius djambal
TATATTTCCAAAAAAAAAAAAAAAAAAAAAAAAAAAAAGAGTTCTTCAGGTGCCTCCCAGAGGTGAATTTATTGTACAGTGTCCAAAATCCAAAAGATTGTAAAAATAACAACAAAAATTATTTTGCAGAAATAAAGATACATATTTACAAGATCTCACTTTCTTTGTCTATTGGTGGCTGACACTCACAATACAGAGTTGCTCACAATGTCACAACCAACCCTCAACTGACTCTCCTTCAGTTATCAGTCAGATTAATATTGATCCTCTGGAAGAGTCCATATTAACCAAAAAAAATCAATTAAATCCTATAACATGTATATACTCAAAATCACCATACAGAAAATATACAAATAATTTATGAATGCATTCATTACTGAAAAAATACCTCCACAAAACATTATAAACACAGAATACAATAATTTTTGACACGTGGAAGGAGCTTCCTGCTGATGTAAAGGACAGGTTTCTCATCACCAGTGTCACCCTGTGCAAGGACAGCTTCAAGCCCAGTGCCTGAGGCATTCACCTCGACAAGGAATTGCTTCTCGAAGTCTGGGGCCTGGAGAA
The DNA here is from genome assembly GCA_022985145.1 of Pangasius djambal. Lineage (NCBI taxonomy): Eukaryota > Metazoa > Chordata > Actinopteri > Siluriformes > Pangasiidae > Pangasius > Pangasius djambal. The sequence goes on from CM041004.1 coordinate 7,932,223, forward strand.
CAGGAGAAGAACACAAACACTTTTTCAAAGCATTAAAGGCGTGTGCGGAATGCAGTGTAGGTCTGACTCCCAAGTCCTTCATAGCTCATATCTCTTCCTTAAGAGCACCCACCAACCTCTCAGGCACTTGGTATGGTGGTTGTCGAACTGGCTGGTGGCACGACCACCACCACCACCACCAGCTTCTGGCTTTCCCTTTTAGTTATGCTGTCATAACTAGTCTTGCTGGAGTCCCTGCTTGCACTCTGCACACAAAGTACATTGTCCTTAACCATTATGGGACAAAAAACATACCTAACAATCTCTCCTTCTCTTCCCCTCTCTCTTTCTTTGTCCCTCTTTCTGTCTGTTTCTTTGTTTATTGTTCTGGTTGTATCTAATGCTGGTATAGCCTCTGTTGGTGACTCCGCAGCAGGTGTTGTTGTCGACAGGAAGCGTTGTCTGTACGTCTTGGGAGATATGTCAATTTTGTGTGACAGTGCATCCTTGAGATTCCAGTAACTATTGGAGCTGTCGTCATCAATTGCTGTATACGCATCTAGGGCAGCAGCACCAATCGGCAGGCCCACTCCTCTTCCGGCCAATGCCATTGCTTGGCCATGTGCTCAAACCGCAGTAGAAAGGTCTCAATATCTTCTCCTTGCTCAAAGGTTCTCTGTGCTTTCAGGTCTCTGCACTGGAAAACCTGTTGATTGCCAACTTATCATGGGTCTTCAGAATGAGAGAGCACATGGTGTTCCTGGTGACCTCCATCTTGGCTTACTTGAAAGGTGTGGATCTGAGCTGGATCCTATAATGGTCTTGATGTGAGTAAGCCCCATCTGAGACGTTCTCCCTCACTCATGCTGGAACTCACAGCAGCTTGCCTCTAGACTTGTTCTGTTCTCTCTGCTCAAAAAAGATGAACTGGTCTCTGAGCTCATTATGAAGGGCTGAGTCTCGCTTTTCTTGTGCCACCAGGAAGTCTTTGAAAAGGAGACAGCACAAAGTCAACTAGTGTGTTCGAGTGATAGAGTGGTGAGGTTCTCTGTCACAATATTAATATTTAGATTTATCATGTGATCTTCAGTGGCAGATCACATCGGACAAATCGGACAGTTATCCCTTATGTGTGAGATTGTTGAAGTGTTTTTTCTCCTACAGTATTAAACACCATTAGAACTATGCTAGCAATGTCCACATAAAACACACAACCGCTATATTCTCATAGGAATGATGAAAATGCAGCACCAACCAACAAATGTAGACCTGAATTGTTTATCACATCACAAATATTTCAATACAACCATATTTCTGGACTGAATTTTCCTTTAATTGATCAATTTATCAAGCCAAGATTGGCTTCATTATTGCTGAGAAAAAAGCTGAGCATCCACTTTCTACAGTTCTCATGGAAAGATCCAGAAACTAGAAAGTTAATATTGATTTTTGGTTTGTCAAAAAAAATAAATAAATAAAAAAAATCAGAAGTATCAGAAGTCAAAGTCAAAGTATGCATACTCTCCTTTAGGTTTCTGTAGGTAAGGCTATATGGCTGCTTTGTGTCTGAGTATTGCAACGTTATATTAGTTTTAAATAGATTTCCTTTTTAGATCCATGTCATTGTAGCACCGTATCAGATGAGCTCCATGCCATCCCTAAGGGGAGAAGGAATTGGTCCATTTGAATTTGAACTTCATCTTCCAGTGATGGGGGAATCCAATTATTTATTTAAGGTCTCCGTAATTTGAGTTTTTTTTTATTATCTGTATAAAGTATAAAGCAGCCTTGGGGTCTCTACTAACCTTCTGCTGCTTCATCAGCACAGAGATGAGAATAGAAAGAGAAAGCAAGAGGACAAGAAAAAAAGAGGGGAAGCTAGTGCCAAAAAAGAAATGTGGCTTCATCTTGTTCGTTTCACAGGGTCACTTCCATATTGATTCTGCTTTGTTTGGAGACATCGGTTATGTTGTGGCTTGTGTACACACAATATTGGACTTCAAGTATCCTATCAAGTGCCACTGGCATCCTTCATTCAAACCCTCACATTCACCACAGCACCGCTAGTTCTTTTAGATCATTGATTTCCTTTTCACACACAACATCTAATATGTCACTTTATTGTCTGCCAGATGTCCTTTTCGGTAGCTGCCATTTTCCTGTCAGGTTTCTCTTCCACCAACTGGCTGCTTATGCATATTAGTACTATGGTCTGTAGATTGTAAACCACAGAATCTGTGTCTTAGAGACATACATGGAAATGTGGGAGTCTCATTAATTCCATATAAGGAAATAAGATCTACTCTGAGTACCTGTGCCTTTTAAAGCAACCTCCACCCTGAAACATGTTAAATATGTTTATATTGAAATGTTTGTGATGAGTTTAGCAATTCTGGTGCTAATTTGTTAATCAATGCTCTACTTTCACTGTTCCATGAGAAGTGAGTTGTATGTTGCTAGCGCAGTTACGATGGCATTTAATTAAACAATCTCAAACATAAGTGATAACTGTCGTGTTGACTGTCAAGAGCAAGTGTTTCCTTTCTCACTCGCCATTTTCCTGAGACATTCAACATCATATTAATGAGAAATCCAAAGTAGTGGAGATAGCAAACTTTGGATTCAAACTTCCAGAATGTAATGCAGCCAAAGGACGCAGTTGCGCCGAAACTTGGCTCATCTAGTTAGTGATCTACAAGGTAAAATCCTAAATTCCACAGCAGGTCATCAAACGGCATTGTGGGTAACATAGGACACCATGAACAGAACATGCTGAAGAAAGAAGTCTCAATTAAAAAGATCCCATAAAAATTCATTCCTGGTGAAGACCATAGAAATTGTGCATTTTTTTTTTATGATAGCCAGCTAATTAAATTAGCTTACCTGACAGGATCTGTGATAGGGTTTTTATGTTTTATTCATAAAAGTTAATATTTCTACAGTATTAACATTAGCCATTAGCCAGCTATATAACCTGACAAGATTTCTGAGATGTACTAAATTATATTAATAATTAAGTCACACATTATTCTATTTAGAATAATATATTTAGCATAAGCTACATTGACAGGATATTTTAGGAAACTTCTTTTTGTGTCCTTCAGCATATCAATGGGCTCGTAAACATAGGTCCCTTAAATGTCTGCAGAAAAAACCCATCTGAAATAGCCACAGTAATGAGAAATTTACAGGCCATGTTTTACCCAAAATGCAGAAAAAAGCTCAAGAGCACATCTACAGTGCAGGTTAAAGCATTTAAAAGACAATCACATGCTTGCAAGCAGTTAAAACCAGATCAATAAACACTCACTGTCTAATCCAACACCATATTTGATGTGTGTGAAAAGGATGCTGAGGTGCTGCCAATCGATGGCATTGCTTTTCCGTTACATCAGCTTCACAGAAGTTAAAAGAGCTTCTAACTAAAGCTCAGTGTTGAAAAAAAAAGACAATCCTAATTTTGGCCAAAAAAAGAAAAGACACTATTACAAATAGTGAGGGATTTGCTGAAACTGACGAGCAGTGATTAATTGTGGCACCACAGGCATGAGGATTTGATTATTCTGCACTGTGGGACTCTATGCAGCTCTTAAGGTTCTCTTACCCCAAGTGTTATCGTCCCCATTCAGTCCTTGAGTGAAGTACAGATGGAGAATTGAGAGAGATGTTCATGGCTTGTGGTTGAGAGAGAAGATTCATTATGCATGACAGAGGAAATCTGGCAAAATTCTCCACAGACATTCACAGCCAAGGTCTTGTGCTCCCAGTTGCTATGATTAAGGCCAGTACAGTTCAGGATGCTTGGGGAAAATGCTTCAATTTAATTATATACTACAGTTCAAGGAACCCATCCTTCCACAGAAGCTTCCTCTAAGAAGCTATTTTCTAAGGCAGGAACCAAGCATAATGGGATTAGAGATTACTAGTAGCAGTGTAAATACTATCTTGGTAGTGTATAATACATGAAGTTCTTCAGCATCCACCTACTCGATCTAGTAGCTATTGGTCCAAAAGATTCTCCTGCTTGATAATTGATAATTCATAAGAACTTTAATTGAACTCATAAAGCTAAGATTGTGCTCAAGGCAAATTAACTTTAGGTGACACTGCTTTCCTTTCAACAACCTTTCTTGAACTTTACTGTTTGACTATATAGCATAAAGTTGTGGAGAGTAATGTTTAATAATTCCACTATCTGAGGTCACTCAGAAGAGGAGGGGTTCCCTTCATGTCATCTCAGGGAGCTTTTGCTTGCCATTGTGACCTCTGGCTTGCCCATTAGGGATCTAAATCTACATCTGGATTTCTGTAAAGCCGCTACAGTGGATATAAAAAAAAAAATCTACAGACTCCTGCTAAAATAACAGGTTTTTGTGATGTAAAAATGAAACCAAGATAAATCTCCTGGGAATTTCCTGTGCACAGCCTTTTTCAAGTCATTCCACAGGTTTTTGATAGCATTTAGATCTGGGCTCTGACTGGGCCATTCCAAAACATTGTTCTTCTTCTTCTGAAGCCATTCCTTTGCCGACTTGGATTTGTGCTTTGGGTTGTTATTGTGCTGGAAGGTGAAATTTTTCTTCATTTTCAGCTGTCTAAAAGAGGCCTGCAGGTTTTGTGCCAAAGTAGATTGGTATTTGGGGCTATCCATGATTCCCTCTATCTTGACTACAGCCCTAGTCCCATAGCGTGATACTGCCACCACGACGTGTCACTGTGGGTGCATGTCTTTTAGAATTATGTGCAAACAGTTCTACCTTGGTCTCATCAGACCGTAACAGATTTTACCACATGGTTGTGGGTGATTTAGGCAGGCTTGGATTTTTTTTCATGACAAAGAGCTTCCGTCTAGCCACCCTACTCCACAGCCCAGTCGTTTGAAGAATACGAGAGACTGGAGATTGTTGCCACATGCAGGGTGAGCAGTACTTGCTAGCAGTACTTCCTGTAGCTCCTTTAATGTTGCTGTAGGTCTCTTAGCAGTGTCTCTGATAAGATGTCCTGTTCTTGGTAATGTCGCTGTAGTGCCCTATTTCACGATGGCCTTCACAGGGTTCCGTGGCACATCTGATGTTTTGGAAATTCTTCCTTTTTCCCCTCCTCAAACATTTCTTTATGTTATTCACTCGAATTTTGTTGATTGCTATATCACATTATTTATTTATCTGGTTTCATTTTTTTACAGCACAAAAACCTGCAATTTTAATAGGGATGTGTAGACTATCCACTGTATGTGACAATGTCTATTGTTAAAAGCGCTATAGAAATAAAAGTAAATTGAATTCTTACAACCTAATTTCCATAAAGTCTATCAATATTGCCTTCGCGCTTAAGAAATCGAGACTTTAGCTTGAGACAGAGATTGTCACTGGCCCTAAAAAAAGGAGAACCACAATTTTAAATAAAGGCCATGTACCTTCATCTAAGTGGAGCAGGTGAGAGTCTACCATGAGCTCTGTTTTCATAATCATCAGGAGCCAAGAGCAGGCTCATTTGTGTAAAAGCAGAGAAGCCGGCCCAATTTCACAGCACCATAACCCCATATTCCCCATTAATGCAGACTCATAGCATATTCTACATGTTGCACACACTGTTAATTTATCCCCTATCCAGCGAGTTCAAGCCTGATGGAGGAAATCAGCTTTCTCCCCCTTCCTCACAGAGGCGGAAAATTAACGGTTTAATTTCCGCTGAGCTCGTGGTAAGGAAACACACAGCACACGCACGACAACTTGCAGCTACAGATTGACAGTCAGCGCTTTTCTGCTACAGCATTAGCATAACCAAACAGAGGGAAATAGAGGATTCCTGCAAATATGGCGTGTGTCACTGCTAGTGGAATGATATTATAGGATGATAATACTAAAATTGTATCAGATTATGGCAAAAAAAAGAAAAGAACTTTGTGAGTAATGAAGCGCTGATTATGAATTAGATGAATTTTTGTAGGAGAGTGTTGCATTTTGAAGCAGATTTTTCTCCAGAGTTTTAAATGCTCTCTCTCTCTCTCTCTCTCTCTCTCTCAAGTGCCTCAAGCAAAGATTTATGTTGTGAGTATAAGCACAGTTTTAAGAGTTTAGAGTGGCCTTGACTCTAAGTGCTGCGACTCTCATTACATGTTAGATGCCAGCCACACACTGCTCTCTGCTCTCTAATCTGACGTCTAATCATAGGTTACTTTGCATTTGCCCAGGAACATGCCATTTCAGGCTATGTTTCCAGCTTTACACAGAATCATTTAACAAGGCGCATGTGGCTGTAAATTCTCATGACAAACCACAAGTGCAGGTGGATGCTTCCATCGTATTATGTTTTCATCCCAACTGTAAGCTTTAATTGCTTTGTATTGATTTACTCCTCAAGCTGTGTTGCTTTTCCTACCTGTCTTTGTTCATTACTTTATCAAGTACACAGTATTGGTGATTAACAGTCTGCACAGTAACAGCTGCAGTGGTATGCTAACTGTGAATGAAATTAGCGTAATGAAATTGTAAACTCTCTCTCTCTCTCTCTCACACACACACACACACACACACACACACACACACACAAACATGACCAATTGGTATCTAGAGATATTGACATTGGGAAGCCAAGCATGGCACCTCAGAGTGTTGCATTACTGACTGAAGAGGGCGTAGAGAACAATCTACATTTTTCATGTTGTCAATACAAATTGAGATGTAATTGCTCATTTGTGGGGTCGTAATTGATGTTTTAAATGCTTTATGTTCAAGTTAAAGCTGATTATCCTAAAAACAATATCTCGTACATGAGCCACAGTAGCACACCGTGTATATTTTATTAGTGTTACTAAAACCTCATCTGTTTTAATAACAAATGTCACTGTGTGATAGTGTTAGAGTTCATGCATTGTAGTCTTGGTGGTTAAGGCACTGTTTGTACTCCCATCATGCACAGAAAGCTGATTTACAAATGCAAGATTCATATCAGTATACACTGCAGTATAGTGTAAAGTTAATGATTCTAGCACAGAGCTAGATGTCAGCTTTGTTTATTTCAGCCTCCAGCTAAAATGGTTAATTAGCTCTGCTTAATAAATAAATAAATAAATAATAAACACTTCAAATTTGACATGTTTTCACTGGAAAGATTCATAATGTACATATATTTATTTATCCAAGCACATTCTTTTTGTTAGGAATTTTGGGGTGCCTATACACTTAGCGCTAGAGAAACATTGTACATGCACATTTCTCTTCTCAGTTATGCTGGCTTTACGGTTTTGTTTTTAAAATTCTGTAAAATTACAAAATAAATGATAAAGGGCTTTCTACATATAATTTCTGTAAAATCACAGTATTTTTCCTGAAAGTTTCATTACTGAAATATGGCTTTTTTTTTGCTGTTATTTACAACAATTCATAAATCACAATTAAAAACTTTGTTAAAATATAAACTACTGTAAAATAATCAGAATTGTCAGTTTTCCTGAAAGGTTAATTACAGTAATATATTATCTCAATTGTCAATTTTCCACATAGTAAATTACTGTAATGTACCCGTTTAATACTGGCATCCCTTCTGGCCATTTTACCGTCTGTGTTCACTTTCCTACTGATTTTAATTTCCAAAGCAATATCTACAATACAATTAGCACAATGTCCTAAATAAACTTTTTTTTTTTCCATTTTCTAGCTCACAACCTCAACTGCTCAGTTATATCCTGTCTCAATTGTAAGCAACTTTGGATGAAAGCATCAGCTCAAGGAATAATATACAAAATGAACAAATGCATGAGGGTTTCCGTGTTGGTTCCTCCGGGTTCTCCACCTCCCAAAAATCCCACAAATGCCCGTAGGTGGCCTGGTGACTCTAAATTACTCTTAGGTGTGAATGAGTGTGTGGAGGTGTGACTTGTGATGGACCTGGCATCCCAACAGGGGATTTCTGGGCTCTGGGTTCATCGCGACCCTGACCAGGATAAAGCAGTGAAATTTGATATGCCTGGTAATAAGATTAATTACTACAGCACCAAGTGCAATGTTTTGACACAGTTTTAATGTACAAATTTTTAAAAAGATTTAAACATGACAACATGTGAGCCCAAATAGCATGAAGTTCACAATTCTACTTATCCACCAACCTCAGTCTAGGAAACCCCATGATTCACACCTGACTTAATTTGTCAGCTCATTATCACACCCTTTTATGAACTTTGCCAGGTTAAGTTAAACATGAAAAAAACAAAAAAAAAATTTCCAGGGCAGATTTTCAATCCCAGAGCTAGGACTGAGAACAACTGCATTAATTAATCAACACTGTCTCCTAATTGCAAATTTTAACAAGGTAGCTTGTATGAAAGCAGCAATGTCAGAAAAGCTTATAATGTTCAAATTGCAGTGAGATGGAGCCACCTCATCAATATTTCTGCATGGACTACCAGTAAAAATGAATAAACAGTTCAGATTAAGCAAATGCAATGATCATTGCGCTTGTGTTACACCCAGGACATGTTTTCTGTCACAGGAGTCACAGGAAGTCTAGTCTGAAAATCAACAATATATATCCCTGAAACGTATCATTTGCCATGTCCGCTGATGATGTCGCTAACTCTACTGTCGTAACAGTTTCAAATGTCATAATTACTATATATATGTCCTCACGCATGTCTGGTATGTCTGGAAATTTTATCCCATTTGAACAGTACTTTAGTGTAAGACTAATAACAGTCCTAAATGACAATTATCCCGTTTACAAACTTCAAGAGGGAGTATAAGGAATGCTAAGGCATGTTCCCTTTCAGCTCACTATCATCATATGTAAGCAGTTAGGGATTGCTAGCAAATTTGTTCCTATATTGCTAATTGTATTTCATTTGATTAGATTATAAGAATCCATTTACAAATGGTTCAGTTTGACATTGTGACTTCAGGACGACTTGTTCTCTTTCTCTTTGTCGTTTTCCATGAATTTACAATTTTATAAGCGTTCACTGCATAACAAATGTGCAATGCGACGCGATGTTGCAATACCGACTCCACATTTCCTGCTGCCCAGGAAAGTGTGAAATATCCAGAGCCTTGTCAGCATTTTTCTCTGCTTTAATATTCATCTCTTTTAGTTAACAGGTAGTTTTTCGATGAGTCAGATTTTGTACATCTCAGTAAGCAGCAGTGTTGCTTAAAATGATAAATTGCACGATTGCCAGTAACTGGCTGGTTCTAGGACTCTAAGGGACCACGTTAACCTAGATGACTAGCTCTAGGGCACAGAGCTAGCTTTTACTTTTTAAAAAAAAAATGGAAGCAATGCCCTAAAGCATCTAAACCTGAGAACATTTTTTTCTTCATCCAAGCATCCACACACACACACACACACACACACACACAGAATCACTAGGCATCTACTCTTTCATTTGCTTATATTCTCACCCTTGAAAAGATCAGCATCATTTCAAACAAAGCAGCACCATTACCAACCCGTCCCTTAAACAAAACCTTTTTGGTCTAACAAGTGCTTATTGCATTGCTGCTTTAAAAAAGGTTCTTGAGGTACAAGTGAGGTGAAATTGAAGTCTTGCTTTCCTCTAGTGCAGGTTTTCATTACATACCAAGAAGGGGCGGAGATATTATAAAGCAGGGGTTTTGTTTTTTTTTTTTTCACCTTATCTGAACAGGTCGCTGCATTTGATTTATTTTGCTCTCTTTAATTACGCTTTCATCTATTGCAGTTGATTTCTTTAACCAGAGCCATTTGGACCAGCCAATTTGGATTGTTATCTAAAATGAAGTAAAAGATAATTAAATGTTTCAGCTTAGAAAGTACAAAAACACTCCTGTTCCCACAAATTACACCGCATTAAATAAATTATAATACGCGCCGATGTCCAAGACGCATGTACAGAGGTTAGAGTATGATATTTCTTGTTAAAATAAATAAAAATAATCTGGCCTTTCAGTGAACAGAATGACATTTGTATTGTGTTTAAAAAGCATCTCTGCTTTTCTCTTCTTCGATTGAGAGAGAGATGCAGTTGGATTTGCACTGAAGCTAAAGATAGTAGGCTTAACTGGCAGATACTCTAACATCATACATTAGATTTCCTTGATGAAAACTTTGCCATTTTGAAGAAAATTAGAGATGGTATGGAAATAAAATATGAATGTATAAAACACTAAACCCAAACATACCAAATATAATATATATTTTTTTATTTCTGTTTTTATATTAAAAGACATTTTGTCCTTGTTTTTTTTTTTTCTTCTTTCTTTTTTCTTCATTTTCTTCATTTCAGAGGCAACTTTTAGACAAGAGAAATTGGATTACGTTTGCATTATAGGCTGCTTAACATTCTTCATAAGTCCTCCGAATAATAAAATCTTCCTAATATGCATATACAGGGCCATTTTAATAGGGGAAGTGTGTGTGCATACTCGCCCAGTTTAATTGTAATTGTGTCGAAGTTGGCGAGAGTTTTAAAACTTACTGCGAGTTAGAGAACAATGGCAGCATATACAACTCAATGCACATATAATTCACTCATTTCCCACCGATGTGCTTGTGAGAAAGAAAGAGCATTTTGCTATTCGTACCTAACCTGACTACTTCAAAAACACCTAAAACATTCTGTCTTGATTTGAATGGACAGATCAAACCTCTATTATCTGCTAAAAAGTTTCTGACAAACTCAGAAAAGCCAGCACTGTGTGCAGGATCTGTTTCAGCTGCAGATCACAAGAATGCAAGTGTTTTTCTTCCAGATACGTGAGCTTACACAAATGACAATTTCATTGCACCCTGTGCGCATTCCCTGATTGTTGCTAATGCTAGCTAGGCAATTTATTGTTGCTATGTTCATTAGCAACTGTTTAAACAAACTAGCTAGCCAAGTGTGAAGTAGCTAGTAAATGTAGTGAGTTATTTACTGCTTATCTTAATCCAGAATATATCGTTAACAGACGGTTCGGACTCACTGTCACTTAAGCGCTTCAGTTCCTAAACAATTTTCAAAGTGGCAACCGAAATGTTAATATTCCTAATATTACTGGCTATGGCAACACTGTGTCATATCCATTGTGAAAAAGATCTCTAGACCAAATTTATGCTTTCCTCCTGTCTGTCTGTCTAAGCACATTACTAATGAAAAAAAAGGTTTTGACATGTTTTTGACCCACAGAACATGATATGTAAGAGTTTTCTTCATTTTTGCTATTTTGTACTATTTTAGAATAATAACAAAGACACTAACACGATGAAACGATCTTAGCAAATGGAAATATCTTGGATATAGTCAAATTTATCCAGTATTTCCCATTATAAGATTGCAATAAACAAAGTATAAGACTATTTTAAAAAAAATAGTCATGTTCTTTTGGCTAAATTAAAGACGCTAAATTATCTGCCAATAAACTAAGAATATATATTCAATTCAATTCAATTTTATTTGTATAGCACTTTTAACAATGGACATTGTCTCAAAGCAGCTTTACAGAATATAAGAAACAGAAAAACATGCAAACAAACAAAACATGCAACAGTCCTAGATGTTAGACAAATTATCCCTAGTGAGCGAGCCTGAGGCGACTGTGGCGACTGTGGAAAGGAAAAACTCCCTTAGATGATATGAGGAAGAAACCTTGAGAGGAACCAGACTCAAAA
>CM041004.1:7943923-7964920 GCA_022985145.1 Pangasius djambal
TGAATCATCTTTGGGCAATCCTCCAGGAGGCTTGGAGTAATATATCAAGTCAATGTTTGAATAAACTGACTGCTCGGATGCCTAGTGTTGTCCCTTATTATCAATGCAAAATGGTCACTAACTAAAGAGGATTTATGCTGATATTGCCCAAAAACCCTATTTTGTTCAGGCGTTTCCAATCTTTTGGAGGGCAGTGTATGAAGGTTTTATAGGTTATATAGAGTATATGTATGAAGGTTTTATAGGTTATATAGAGTATATGTATGAAGGTCATAAAGGTTATATACATAGAGTATATGTATGAAGGTTATATAGGTTATATAGAGTATATGTATGAAGGTTATATACATAGAGTATATGTATGAAGGTTATATAGGTTATATAGAGTATATGTATGAAGGTTTTATAGGTTATATACATAGAGTATATGTATGAAGGTTATATACATAGAGTATATGTATGAAGGTTTTATAGGTTATATAGAGTATATGTATGAAGGTTATATACATAGAGTATATGTATGAAGGTTATATAGGTTATATAGAGTATATGTATGAAGGTTATATACATAGAGTATATGTATGAAGGTTATATAGGTTATATAGAGTATATGTATGAAGGTTTTATAGGTTATATAGAGTATATGTATGAAGGTTATATAGGTTATATAGAGTATATGTATGAAGGTTATATACATAGAGTATATGTATGAAGGTTATATAGGTTATATAGAGTATATGTATGAAAGTTATATAGGTTATATACATAGAGTATATGTATGAAGGTTATATAGGTTATATACATAGAGTATATGTATGAAGGTTATATAGGTTATATACATAGAGTATATGTATGAAGGTTATATAGGTTATATAGAGTATATGTATGAAAGTTATATAGGTTATATAGAGTATATGTATGAAGGTTTTATAGGTTATATAGAGTATATGTATGAAGGTTATATAGGTTATATAGAGTATATGTATGAAGGTTTTATAGGTTATATAGAGTATATGTATGAAGGTTATATAGGTTATATAGAGAATATGTTTGAAGGTCATAAAGGTTATATAGAGAATATGTTTGAAGGTCATAAAGGTTATATAGAGTATGTGTATGGAGGTTATATAGGTTATATAGAGAATATGTTTGAAGGTCATAAAGGTTATATAGAGAATATGTTTGAAGGTCATAAAGGTTATATAGAGTATGTGTATGAAGATGGTCATTTTCATTTTCTAAATGCTTCCTAATACCTGTTTATTCTTTAGTGAACTGGCACTGATTGTACTAATATGTAAGACTTGTTTAGAACATCAGTGAAAACTGTGTGTAATCAACACCCTTTCAGTGAGGTTTTCATATTCATTAGGCTTAGCTATGCACATGACATTACTGAAAAATGTTTTAGCATTGAAGTGGCATTGTATAAAAGCCTCAGTGAAGTGTTCACTCTTCAAAGCCTTGTCTGTGCATTTCTGCTTAAAATGTTAATTCTTCTTTAAGTACCGGTTTATGCAAGTTAGGATTTTGTTTATGTTGCATGAATTAGCACTGATTGCGTGGTCTGTAATTTTAGTTCAAACACTAAAGAAATTGTTTTCATTTGTTTGATATGATGTTGCAAGTGCTACTGTAAGGTAAGAAGGACTGGAAGATGAGCTTTAATCAGAAATAAATTGAATTGAAAAATCAGAACAAATACAATTTCCCAGTCTTATTCAGGCTCCCTAGGCTGCCTATTAAGCTTCACATTGAGTACAAAGTCTTGATCATGAATGGTTTAGCTTCTCTTGGACATCTTGCTCAACAGCCTGAAACATTATAGCCCATCCCTCTGCATTTCACTCAACTGAAGCAGGCCTCTTGTTAGTCATGAGGATCAGTTGCATCTCGGATGATGCTTTTGCTTTTAAGAAGATATTTTGCTTTTTTTTCTCTGCTAGAATGTGTTTCAGAGAATCTCAGGAATGCTAGATCAATAGGTATTTTAGGTGTTAATCGAGACAAAATCCATACGTGTTTAGCTCGGCTTATTCTTAGGTTTTCATTTTGTTAAATAAAGTTTTCATGATTCGCCGAATTCTCATTCATTTACTGATAGGTCATTTGTGATTTTCCTTGGCTATGTCACATGCTTTATTATAAATATGTTGTTCTGACTGCTAATACTGTATATTGTGTGTATAGCACTATAGAATATTGAACTCAAAACAAAAAGTCCTATATAACTAAATATTATTAGTCTTCCTTTATAAGACACACACACACACACACACACACACACACACACACACACACACACACTAGGATTACTGTGAATGGAACAGAAGTCATTATCCTTATTATCATAACAGTAAATCAAATAGAAACATAGCCGGTTTCTTATTCTCTTTTAAACTGCTGCAAATCTGCCTCTGCTTTATTCACTTTAAATAAAATTTATATTGCTGTCACTTTTATTGATTTCATTTAGCACACGCCCGCCATTTGTTTTGAGTGATAAATGTGCGTTTTCTTGTGTTATTAGTGTCATTAAGCAGAGCTTCCTGGCTGTTTGTCATAGTTTGTCATATAAAATGTACAATGAGTACTCTGTTTATCAGGTACACCTATGTAGCACTTAATACTGTAAACTCAGTGTATATCTTTTTTTTTTTTTAAAAATATACATTAACTGTGTTTTGAGTATTTTGAGTATATATTTGCTAAATTAGCTATTTTGTCATGTTAGCACCTCAGCCGTATATAATAATAGTTACATCATAAAAAAGTCATCTATAACCAATAAATAATTACAAAAATATTTGTAAAAGTTATCTTACCAAATGTTACAGTTTATACCCCCCTGTCTTACCCTCGCTTCAGTGGATAATCTCACATGGATACTGTAGATTTTACCTTCTAAGAGCTATTTTTTGTAATCGTAAAGACTGTCCTGTGCTCATCCCAGGACTCGTATTCATAATATGCTCATACAAAACATGATTACAATATACATAGTACTGTTTGACTGCACTCTTCTGCTCCTGTATAATGTAATGATTTATAATCCCACTATCCGGTGTCACCTAGAAGAAGATCCTTTTGAGTGTGGTTCCTCTCAAGGTTCCTTTCACGCCTTTTCATGTCAGCTTTTTTCTTGCCATTGTCGCCACTGGCTCGCTGATTAGGGACGAGTCGAGTTAACGAGAAGTTAAAAGGTATTAAACGGTAATAAACCTTAAACTCACCTAGCCAGCAACTATAGCCCTCTTTTAACTTCTTCATAAAGTGCCTCATAAAATGAAAAGCACATACAATCTCACAGCTATCTCCTCTGAAAAGTGATTCCTTGTTGATTGAATCTTATATCCAAATGCTACATCGTGCTGCCTTTTGTAAAAAATCGTTGTGTATGCATTAAATTCAAGTCAGCTTATTAGTCAGCGTATTGTTTTAGCCCTGTGAGGCATCAACAGGTTGTCCAGAAAGTCAGGAATCAATGAGACTACATATAATACATATTCTTAATTTTGTATTTATTATTTTTAACACATGCTGTACATGTCCATGCCCTTACAGTCTATGCATTTTCTCAGCTGCTGTATCATGTTTTTGTGGATTTTGCTCAATATGTTTGGATCAGAACATTTTTGGACACCTTGTAGTTTTCCTTTAGGTCTATCTATAACTATACTCATTGAGCACAATGTATGGGTTTTGCTCTGAAGTTCATAAATTGCATCACTGCCCTGTACAGTACTGTACATCTCATTAACAGAGTAAGAGCGTCCTAGCCAATCAGTAGAAGAAAGCTAATTAATTGGATGGGCTGAAATGAAGACAGTGGGAAACAGTCTGCATCTCTCAAAACATTCATCACTTTTCTGTCTTACAATGTTTTCTTTGCACCGCTATTTGAACTATTTCAACTTCTTCAGCTCCGTTCCCTCTATCTGGCTGTCGGTATCTGCTATTTATGCAAGCTGTATCAAGAATAAACAGACTGTTTTGCAGATCGGAATTACAGTATGTATTAGATAGAATTGATTATTATGTCTTTCAGTGCACCTTCACATACAGCGTACCCCATGCTCTATTTTATTTGCATAAGAATCATCCCACATGAAGAACTGATAGCTCACAGCATTGTGGGTTTGTTGATTGTAGCACAATCTCTGCATTCGTTCAGGTTACTATCTGCTCTGAAATGTCACTAGTATTCAGTGGCTTATTTTTGAAGCCTGGAGGCCTAGAAAAACTGGAAATGTCTGACCATACAATGAGCTAAAACTGGGCAGTTGAAGATTGAATGGGCAACATTTCAACTGTTCAGTTTCGGTGAGCCTGTGCCTACTGTAGTCTCAGATGCCTGTTCTTGGCAGACAGGAGTGGAACCTAATGTGGTCTTCTGCTCTTGTAGCCCATTCATTTTGTGCATTCTGAGATGCTTTTCTGTACACCACAGGGGACTACTTTATGATTAGACAGGAAGCCCAGCTTCTTATTAAAATGCAGCAATAAAATGTTTACCAAAGTGTCTATATTATTTATCAATCTCGGTGCAATTCAATATTTTATGACTCAAATAATCAAATACTTCACTGAAGTATCACGCTGTTTATTCATTAAACTGTAACTGTTTTCTTTGGACAGTGCAGCCCGAGGGAAAAAGTGTTTATTACACGTTTGTGTACATGATGTTTCAATGGGCTTAAAAACAGGCTTTTAACATGTCATTCTGAGCCACGCCCAGATGCACAGCTTCACTGGGAGTGATTAGAGTGTGGACGGGTGCATTTTGCACAAAAAAAAAAAACATCTCAATGTTTATTGGACAGTGCACTCTTCATTTGTCCTGCCTCTGGAAATAAGGAGAGCACAGCTTCTCCTTATGATGAATGGTAGACCGCTCAGTGGGGTGAAACCTCAAAACCAGCTGCCAAGCAGTAAACCTGGAATGAGCACACTGACATCTCAAACTTATCATTGCCAGTCGGAATCACTTAAAGCCTGCAGTGGTGGTGTAATTTGTAAATATTTGAAACTGTTAGTATAAAGTTATGTTTGGTTATTTGCATTATTTTCTAAAATATGTTTTTCATAATTCTAGCTAGGCAGCTGTCACTTACTTTTTTAGCTTAGAAGCTAAGCTGCATTTTGGCATGCAATGACGTGTTGGCCTGACATGAAGTGTTGACCTGATTTTAGGAAAGTCTTTTGATGCTCATACTTATGAGGAGAGACTGAAAATTAAACAAGAGGGCAGACCAGCACCCAAGCTTTATTGATTCAGGAAAATTGGTTGGCTGTGTTTATTACTAGTCTTAGATTATGTGGAGTGTCCTCACCAACTTCTATAAACAAATAAATGAGTTCAGGTGCCAACAGAAAAATACAACAGATTTCAATAGTTAGTCTTTTTTTTCCCCAAAAAAGTAAACCCGCATTCAGAAACCAGGTGAGAAAAACAATCATTAAGAGAGTAATTAGCAGCCAGGTGTTACTAATGAAATGCACGAGATTAGTCAATCATCAAGAAGTGTGAATAACTCTATAAAAACAGAACTTTTGGCAGTTTGGTGTTCTGGAGCACTGAGGTGTGTGTCTACTTCATGCCAAGAAGAAAGGACATCAGCTATGACCTCTGAGAAGCAATTGCTGCTGCTCATCAATGTGGGAAGGGTTATAAGGCCATCTCCAAATAATTTGAACTTCACCATTCTACAGTGAGAATGATTGTTTACAAATGTAGAGCTTTTAAGATGGTTGCCAATCTTCACAGGAGTGAGCATCCCAGCAAATTCAATCAAAGTTCAGACCATTTAATGTTCAGATATATATATATATATATGAACTACATCATGACATACATGCCTCACATTAAATGTTCATGTTCATGACATCACAATCAGAAAAAGACTAAACCAGTATGGCTTTCATGGAAGTGTGGCTAAGAAAAAGCTCCTTCTCTCCAAAAAGAATATATAAGAGCATGACCTAGTTCGCAAAATGGCATCTGAAAAAAACACAAATGTTCTGGAACAAAATCCTTTGGACTTATGAGACCAAGCCAGAGATGTTTGGGCATCATGCTCAGCGACACCAAGCACAGCGTATCACCACAAACACCTCATACCAACTGTGAAGCATGGTGGTGGAGGGGTGATGATTAGTGCTTGTTTTGCAGCCACAGGACCTCAGAAACTGCAGTCATTGAGTCAACGATGAACTTCACTTTATTCCAGATATTCTTGAGACAAATGTGAGGCCATCTGTCCAGCAGCTTAAGATGGGCCATAATTGGGTCATGCAACAGGGCAATGATCCCAAACACACCAGAAAATCAACATCTCAATGGCTAAAGAAGAAAAAAATCAAGATGTTGGAATAGCCAAGTCAAAGCCCAGACCTCAACCCCATTGAGATGCTGTGGCGGGATCTTAAGAAAGTTGTGCATAAACAAATGCCCTCAAACATCAATGAACTGAAGCAATGTTGTAAAGAAGAGCGAAAAAAATGTGAGAGACTGATACAGAAAATATTTGTTTCAAGTTATTGCTGCTAAAGGTGGTTCTACATGTTACTGAATTATAGGGTGTACGTATTTTTCCTACATGGTTTCTGAATGTTGGTTTACTTTTGGGGGAAAAAATGTTGTCACCTGAGGTTATTTGTTTGTTTACAGAAGTTGCTGAGGACCACGCTGTTGTTATTTAGGCCATGATAAATAAAAGAATAGAACTGAAGGAGGGTGTCCTTTCTTTTTTCCATCACGGCAATATCAAGTTCCATTGCTTTACTTAATACTTAAATTAAGTAATACTTAAGCATTCTGTGTATGCAAACACAAGTATGTTCATAGAATACTCAAAATGTAGCTCTAAATTTGAAATAATGATAAAGGCTGTACAGCTAAGGCAATCATTGAAGTGTACACTGAGAATCTGAAACAGTTGTACATAAGCAATCTATGGTACAAGGGTCCAAATCTATAGCTGCACTTAAAACACAGGCAGACTCTGGGCCTCATAAGCAAGTCCATAGTCATAACACAAAAAGGTACTTATAATATTACAGTATTCAATTCAATTCTATTCTATTTGTATAGCGCTTTAAACAATGGACATTGTCACAAAGCAGCTTTACAGAAATAAATGGATTCACAAAAAATATTTTGTAAATATGTGAATTTATCCCTGTGAATTTATCCCTAATGAGCAAGCCAGTGGCAAGGAAAAACTCCCTGAGATGATATGGGGGAAGAAACCTTGAGAGGAACCAGGCTCAAAAGGGAACCCATCCTCATCTGGGTGCAACGGATAGTGCGATTAAATAAATAAATAAATCCCTTCTATTATTGTGTACTATATGGACAAATAGTGCAAATGTGCAACCAGTAAATTCATCACAGTTTTTGCAAGAAGTTCGGTTGGTTAAAATCTATCCACTGTCCACTGATGGAGTCCTGAGTATGAAGGTGCTTGTGGCAACAGCAGCCCCAAAGCCACTACAGCAAGTCAAGAGTCAAGAGGAATCGCAGTCCCAAGCCATTACAGTACAGCTCCCCATATGAGATCCCCAAGCCATCTCCACAGCCCCCAGTTGGCACCATCCCCAGCAATCCAAACGGTTCTTCAGGCCGTCCATATGGGGCCACCCCCAGCAGCAGCGAGCGAACTCAACCGATGAGAACTCCAACCAGAAGTAGGGCATCAGGATGGGTCAGGCAGCGAGGAGGAGCAGAAGGGGCATCAGGATGGGTCAGGCAGCGAGGAGGAGCAGAAGGGGCATCAGGATGGGTCAGGCAGCGAGGAGGAGCAGAAGGGGCATCAGGATGGGTCAGACAGCGAGGAGGAGCAGAAGGGGTCAGGATCACTGGCATCTCAGAAGCAGCAAGTTTAGCTCGACAGAGAGTGAGGGAGAGAGAGAGATGGAGAGAGAGGGAGAGATTGTTAGGTAACCTTTTGTCCTCTAATGGTTAAGGACAATATACTTTGCGTGCAGAGTGCAAGCAGGGACTCTGACAAGACTAGCTATGACAGCATAACTAAAAGGGAGAGACAGAAGCTAACACAGACATGAGGGCTCCTGGGACATAAGGCAGCCAGCCACTCCACCGTCGACAAACCTGAGTGAACGCAGTAGAACAAAGACAGAACTTTACAAAGATATGGGGTAGACTGGGGTAATAACAGATCAAGATGCATGTCCAAATAATTGTTAGGGGAATTGTTCAAAACAGATTCAGAACAGAGGAAAAAACAAAAGCAAACAGAAAGACATCAAGATACACACTTGTGTGTCTTTGAGAAGAATATACAGTACAGCATAGCTAATATTATTCCTGGTCTTACTTACCAGAATGTTCAGCAAGTCTTATTGCTTGGCTATGAAATAGACTTTAGCAGCAGGTCTGATGGTGTAAAATGTCACCTGCATTGGCTCAGACACGTTTAAGAGGGTTTGTAGCCACCTACTATTTTAAGTGGGACACCAGGAATTGTAATTCAGTTTAAATCCAATCTTGGTAAAGTTCACTGTAGCCAAGACCTACTTAGGGAACTTTTGTGCTTTTTAGCAGAACTGGTAGAGATCAGTGTCAAACAAAGCCCCCTGATTAGGGAATGGTACACGTCTCACATCTATATGGCCAACTCAGAGGATTATGGGGACAGAGAAAAGGTGGCCATTACTTAATCTCTGACAGGGGTTATGAAAGAATGCCTGAATATACCACCTTCACAGAGAGAAAAATAGAGGAGCAGGGGGACATGTTAAAAAAAGGACTATATTTTAGGGTTTAATGAAGTACTGAACTAATCTCAAATGAAAAGCAGACTACAAAAGAGGCAAAATGGAGGGCAGAGAGTCTTCTGAACCTTTTTGTTCTGTTCAACTTAAAATGACCCATTTAACATTGGAAAAAAAAATTTCCAACATGACATTTTAGATTTTCATCAATTTTAATGAAACTTAAAGAAAAAGTATGTAAATTGAGTGAATATCACAACAATCATGCTGCGGTCATTTTGACCTGAAAGTGAATCTTGGGAAATTTTTCTTTTTTTTTTTTTAAATTCAGGTTATTCACATTCACTTTATCTTCCTTCATCACACCTGAGAAAAGGAGGATTTCCAACAATGTGAAGAGATTTTGTGTGTCTGTTTACCTATATGTTGTATATATTGTTATATTAGAGCTGTCATTCCATATTCATAGCAAGTTACAGATTTGGACATGTTCCAGTTAGAAACAACCAACAGAAGAGGGGGGGTTTGGTACTGGAGCCTTTACTGTGCGTTGGATGTAAGGCTGGCTATATCTATACCTTAGCATTTCAACCAACTCAGGCTCTTTCCTGACATCTAGCCTTCATCTTGCAGGTGGTGAGCCCATTAGATAGCTCCACCAGATAGGTGACTGGGTTACATGGTTGCTTACCTGGCTGCAGGTACCTGGCTACAGATGGGGTCCTGGTAACTCTAATCTGTGCAGGGTACTATAGAACTGTTTGTTGTCTGATATCTTGCCTTAGACCTATTCACCAAGGCTGGTCCAACCAGGAACATTAAGTTCCTGATGAGATAGCCACTGGAGCTGTATCAGGTACATCCCACTGGATGGAGACTCTGGGGCAGACCCAGGACCCGCTGGAGAGATTATAACTCACAGTTGGCTTGGGAATGTCTGGGAATCTGTAAGTGGGGAAAGAGAAGGCTGAACTGACCTTCTCAGGAAAAGAGGAAGGGACATGAATGAATGAATGAATGAATGAATGAAAGAGTTGTGCTGTACAGATAAAGCTTATGGCTGCAAGTGGCAAGTCAATGCACATTCAATTCCTATGGTTAAATATTCACGATTTGCTGAATGAAATGTCTTCAGAAGATGCAATTATCTGGTGGAATTATCATAGTCTGACAGATGCATCATGAAAATAAAAATGTAATAGTGCACGTTAATGTGACTATCACAGAAAGATTTAGCCTTACATTAGCTATGAAAAGGGAAAGCCATTCCGACAGCTGAAGTGTTGCTAACATTATGAGGATTTATCTAAGAAAGCAAAGAATATAGAGCTGTCAAAACGTTATTTCTATGTTTTTCATTCCTTTATAGTATTCTCAATATCCGCGACGTTTCTAAATATTTCTGCTTCAGCTAAAACGGTTGGCTTTTTTTTCTGGCTAACTTTATATAACCTGTGTGCTTTTCTTTACCTCACATAAACTTAAAGCTAGTTATCTAACTAGCAGGTAACAAGATGGTATCTTCACTCTCTAGCTACTGTACGTATGATTTGATTTTCTATAAAATGTATTTTCAATTGAAGCCTAATGTTTATCTTTATCTTTGTAAGCTTTTAGCCAACATCCTTTCTTGATGGTACAGTCTCTACTCTCACTTTGCAGAGCGAGTTGTGCAGCCAAGGCAACAATGGATCACAGCAGCAGCAGCATCCCCCAGATCCTAGTGCCTTTGTTGTCGTGGTACATTGCAAGCATGGAGAGGCAATGCCACGGTTGAACGATATATGTATATAAGGAGGGGCAACTAAACACATAGACTATGTGTGTGTATGTATGTATGTATGTATGTATGTATATATATATATATATATATATATATTGTCTATGTGTGTAGTTGCCCCTCCTTATCATTATTTGTCCCTCATATTTATATAGCACCTTGTTTTCCATAGTCCTTTGTATGGTTTTGTTAGTTCTCATGTACTTTGTGTACTTTCTTTGGAGTACTTTTGCTTCATTATAGATTCTTCTGCCCTCACCTTTGCTTCCTGTTTTATTTCCTCAGTTTTGCCTATGTATAATGAATGTGGGTCACGCTGGCTTACACCCAACCTCTCCATCTGTCTTTTCTCATGACTCCTGGTTTGTGTTACAATGATCACTTCACAATGGAACACCTTTTTTTTTTTTTGAGTTCTCTTCTTGCTCTGAAACAAAAATAAGTGGAAAAGTAGCACCTTTATAGGCAAACAATACAAGATCAATAGAATAGCTAATATACTTTAAATACCGTACAAGCATCCTGAAAGTATAGCATTTAGCAGGCTTGTGGGTGGAAATTTGCACATGAAAAGAGATGTGACAATGAAGCACAGGGTTAGGGTTAGATCCCCATGGCGTTTCCGCTACAGTAATGCATTCAACAACAAGTCACAAAGTAATCATCCACAAACAATATAGGCATCTAATAAGTCTTCAACTGGGGAAGGTTGTTGATTATAGAAAATTAAATTCAACATTATCTTTTTTTTTTTTATCCGGTTTGGACCGCTCATTACTCTCCAGTGTGCATGCTGATGTTAATAAAATTGTAAACATTTAATATGTATATTTTATACAAAGTCATCCCTAAAAGCTGTCAAGCCTGGAGCAGTGAACAGCAGGTCACAGACTAATGATATTTAGCTGAGAAGAGTCACCTCTGAAAAGCGAAACCAATGTCTATCTTTGCATTAACTCGGTTTCTCAGCTTGTCAGTTTTCTAAAAGATAACAAGGGATGCTGTTTGGGGGTATCCTCAATGTTTAACCTCTTCTTATTATGTATCTGGTTCAACTCTGCAGCAGTGGCATTATTAACAGCCAGTAGAGCCTTAGTTTATTCGTAAGGTTGTGTCATGGTAGCATATAGGCCCTGATTTACTAAATAAAGAGGTGTAATCTTGTGTGCAGTGGGCGTGTCGGGGGTGACTTACAACAGAACAATCACATAAACAAAGTAGGGTGAGGAAGCAATCATTCAATTGTATGTGTATATATATATATATATATATATATATATATATATATATATATATATATACTACACTACTACACCTCTAGTGTAGTATTAGGATTAGTAGGATTAAATTAAATTAAATGATTAAAATATAAATAATGAACCATAATATGCTTAATATTTCACTGAAAATGTGTTATTGTGGAACGGACAAACGGTCATGCACTATGTGCTAAATTCTGGTCCCTATTTGAGGAAATTCATATATTTTGAGAAACACACACAGTGGCATTCTCAATTGACTTTCAGGTTTAGTAAAAAAAAATAAAATAAAACATACTTGAGTACTAAATTAATCTGTTTTCATAGCCGCTGCTCTATATTTTGCACTTTTAGGTGGAAACCTTCCCTCCCCAGATTACATGTTCATGAAGTAAATGTACAAATTTACAACATGCAAAATGGAAAAAAAAACATGCTATTCTGCTCTTATTCTTCACTCCTGTAGCTACATACATTTTATATTTAGTTTCACTAAAAATTACTGAATTATATATTAATTAAATATTACGCTTTTAAGGTGAATAAATAAATAATAAGCTGCAGCTTTAAGGAGTTAAACTCACTGTGCACTGTGAGAGATCCAAAGCAGAGACAGATCGTGACCAGGTACAGGCACAGTGCCCACAGTCTCACCAGTGAAAAGGGCGAGGCAGAGAAACAGCTGGCTGCCCCGGGAACAGAGAGTGTGTGCTCTTCGCCTGACAGCAGAGGTCAAAACTGACATCCTGCGCTACCATGAGAAATTAGAAAAATACACAGGAAATTTTCACCCCCAATCTTTAATCACTAATCCTGCCCTTCAGCAATATGACTTTGAAAAATGTGAAAAATGACAAATCTTCCTTTTGGGTATTATTCATTCTCCGCCATATACATAACAACACACCGCTGCCCAGAGACAGTGACACTAACCCATGCCTACCAAAATCCCTGACACCCTGCAGCGCAACATTTATCCTCCTTTCCTGTTCCCATAATCACTTCTGGTATTGCTATTAAATATTTCCCCTTAAGTACAACATGACAAGCTATCATGCATTGATATAATGTCAATGTTACTACACTAAATTAAGTTCATGAATGTACATTTTTCTATTTAATGAGTTAAATAACATAAACCTGCCTTTATTTACCTATTGACTTTTTGTCAAACGTACATATTCTACTTAAGTGGAAATTTTGCCCTTAATTTAAATACGTAGATCCATGAATTATTGTTTTTTTTTTAAGTGTATTATTATCATCACTGCTTTTATTGTTGATATAGTTGATATTTCTGCTTCTATTGCTGTTTCTTTTTTATTACTATGAAAAATATTATTGTTAATATTAGTGTTGTTATTGATATTTTCTTTTGTGTTTGTTGTGTGCAATTAAGGCATTTTGAATTAAAAATGAATTGAATCGCAGTAGTCTGTAATGGAATAATTTGGGTACGACTGATCAATTCATATTGATGAAACATTTGTATACACAGACTTACTCGCGTCAGCAAATTTAGAAGAAGATATCCAAGGTCAAAATCAGAGTAAACAAAAATCAAGCCTCTTATAAGCAAATAATCCTATTGGTAAGCAAATTAAAGTCAACATGTCAGACTTTGGTTCAGCAGCAGTGCAGGTCCAAAGAACTCAGTATGAAAATGATCAGCTTTGACTATAAACTACTTTTTGACCTACAAGAGGACAGAGACGACATATCTTACTTGATAATTATAGTCATTCATTTTTAACAAAAAAAAAAAAAAAAAAAGGTAAAGAGGGCACTCACGATGAAAAGGATGGGAGAGAAGAGGAGGGAACGGTAAGGGGTGGTGAGAAGATGAAAAAGAACAAGGTGGTAGGTTGTTGACCGTGAGTGTGATATGTAGGATATATCGAGGTTGTCGTTTTAGGGTCACAGCTCCTCATGTGACGTGATAGTTGGATCCAGAGACGACTGTTCCAGAGTACTGTAGGGAGTCTGCCTCCACAAACCAGCATAAAGGTGCTAGCACGAACACACAAATTGTTCTTATCAAGAGTGCATTCTTCTAGAGTCTTTAACAAGCTGGAGAGTTTGCTGCTTTATAATGAAATATCTAAAAACTAGGTTACAACTTGAAACTGAATCTGCAAACACTGAGTTGCTACATACTGTACGTATTCCTGGAGATGTCTCCCCAAGTCAAGATCTTGTCATTTCGTTGGTGAACCCTCTGTTCAATGCACAAACCGTGGTGTACATCCAGGCAACCAGCTATCATTCTTTGTCCTTGTTGCTAAGCTAACTCTGCCGTGTAGATTTCTCCTTTACGATATCAAGAAGATCCGCCCATTTCTGTTCACAGAGGGCAATCGGGTGCTTGTTCAGTCCCATTGGACCACTGCAACTCACTGCTGGCAGGTCTTCCGTGCATAAAATCCATAAGATCCCTGGAACTGATCGAGAATGCAGCTGCACACCTTGTTTTCAATCTCCCCAAGTTTCCCCACATCAGCCTATCATCCACCATCCCTCAAAGCACAAGGGAGACAAGCATCAAGACCCTTCTCTCTGCTGGCACCCAGGTGGTTGGACAGACTTCCCTCGGCTGTCTTAAAATGACTACTGAAGACTCCTTATTAAGCACTAAGCTCCAGTTGTACCCTGAATTTAAGAGGAAATTTCACTCCTTTATTTTAATCTGTTCTTTATGAACAGAGTGTCTAGACTCTAGCAGACAGTTTTAGGTCTTTCAAGAGAAAAATAGCATACACAATCTTCAGCTCATTTTCTCTAAGGAGAATGAAAGAAGCTAATTTCGCCTACTTTTTCCACTTTTCCACTCGACTCTTTCTTGTCTCTTAATCTCAGGGGTTCCTGATTGCAGTCAAACTGCCGTTCTATGTTCTCACGGCCCAGACAAGATGATGAGATTTTTTTGGGGGTTTCCACTTGCAAATTCCTAACAATTAGGACAACCAAGCATGGCTGGTATAAATAGGCTTGCACGGATGAGACTCTTATCTTAAAAAATACATCAATACACGGTTTAATTTTCGACATCCACATCAGCGGCGCGTTACCCGAAATGTTCTTAACTTGTTCATAATTATGTTAATATGTACACTCATTCATAATGTAACCTGAGCCATTCATTATTCGCAGAATACGTCGTTGTTTGGAGCTTGCATGCAGTGCTACCTCAAAAAGGCAGAGGCAGCTAATTTCAGCAGAAAAACACTTCCCTAATCCATTTGCCTGAGCAGAAGTTATTCAGTCAATTTTATTATTATTATTATTATTATTATTATTAATATTATTTGATCGTTTGTTCTGCAATTTAATTCACTCCTCATCATACCCCTGATTATTTAGGATTTTTGTGGAATCAAGCAAAACAGGACCATTGATTGTCGTAAAAAAAAAATTTAAATAATACACATAAAATGTGAGGCTGAGGCTGATTTCTTTCTAGTCCAGACAGTCATGCTCGCTGATTACAGAGAGTGACCCCCCCCCCCCCCACCACCACCACCACCACCCCCGTAGATTTCTCCATGCTTTTGTCCTGCAAACAACAGGGATTATTTAATCTATCACCGTTTTTTTTTTTCCACAAAACGCTTTTGGAGGAGAAACTAAAAGATGATAGACTAAGGACACGTTGTCCAATCAAAGCACAAAGTACACAGAAGGACAGATGACAGAGACGTAAGTTTATTAATTATATAAATAATTGTCTGACAAATCTCGATTTCTGCTGCTATATGCAGTTGGTAGGTTAGAATTTTGTGTGTGAGTAGACGGCATGAATCCATGGACCCAACCTGCTTTGTGTCAACAGTTCAGGCTGGTGGAGGTGGTGTAATGGTGTGAGGAACGATTTCATGGCACACATTGGGACTCTTAATACCAGTCTTTTGAATGCCACAGCCTGTCTCAGTATTGTTGCTGACCATGCGCGTTGAACTAGCATCCAACAACTACCCCAGTATTAGTATGATGTGGCCAATAGTGGACAGTGAGTTTCTTTTTTAAAACTAGAACACAAAATAATGGTTAATTGGAACAATTCAAACTGAAGAATCGAGCCTGTGTAACCAGCTTAATACTTTTAACATCTGAGTTCCCTAAACAGAGTTACAGCTTCCACTGTATCTGCCCCCTGGTGTTTATTTTTACATTTAAGCTAGTCTCGGGGGCACAGGCTCATTTTAGCTCGTGTGTTGAATAAGTTGATGGAGTTCTCATGAAGTTATTTTCAGCTTTTTCCAGTTTTGTTGTTTTTCATTCTTTCTCCACATGATTGCTCAGGTAGAAGCAGCTCGAGTGCTCAAATGGCTGGAACACCATCAGAAAAGGCTGCCATTTCATCTGTCAATCATCCTCTCCATTCAGTTCCTGCCTGTGAGAGAGCCTTGTGTGCATTTATGCCACAATGATTTGCATCATTATTATTCCACTTAGGCTGGTGCTCTGGCTGAGGAACCCATGGTGCAAAAAACAGCTATGGATGCACACACACACACACACAGACACATACACAAACACACAAACGCACAAGCACACACAGGTTTCCACTTCTCTCTGATCTCTGCACGCCTCCTTAATAGATTGCTTTTCTGTCACAGTTCAGGGGACAAAAGCATCGAATAATTGTAAACTTGATTAAAACAAGGTTATGCAAATCGGCTACAGAAGCGAGAACACAAGAGCCGTGTAAGCTCACGCAGACTCTTTCGATCACAATTAGCCAGCGAATCAAACACTGATTAGGCAAGAATAACAACAGTGGTAACACATACACACATGAACCCTCTCTCTTTCACACACATGGCAACTATAGGCAAACATCTGTTTCCCTGTCTCTCATGTTAGGCTCTATTATTGGCATTGATCTCTCTGCGGGCCCTAATCAGCATTAGGCCGAAGTGATGTGCTTCCACTCAATAAACAGGAATAACTCCATCGCCCTGTAAATAAAGTTAAATCTCTGGCATGGGAGATACAGTGTGTTACCGAAACAAGAGGCTTAGTCTGATGAACTCCTAATTGGCACCTAAAGCACTGTACTTTCAGAACACCTCAGTGTATAGACCGGTTTTAGAACAAAAATCGATAACAGATGTCAAACACTTAAATTCACACGCGCAGAATTTTGCACAAGAAAAAAACTGACACAAAGTGGAGCAGAGTTACAATAGGCAATGTTAAAGCTGAAGCTACCTAGCTACACTACAGGACACATGGCAAGTAGTACATGGCAACTACAATCCCAGACAGCACATGTAACTAGATGTTGCCACATTTCTAATGGAAAGAAACTGCCTGACAATCCCCCTCTTTTTATAGCAGCCAGTAATCTCCATTTTGTGTATGCTAAGAAAATTAAATGCAGCATTTTTCAGTTGCTCTTTAATATCTATCAGAAGTTTTGCTAACTATGCATACGTAGCAAACACAACCTCAACTGTATTTGTTATACTAATTCTGTCTTTCCCGGAGTCTTAACCAATATCTTGCACCATATGCCTTCTCTAGCACAATATCACTCCATACCTGCTTTGCTTTTTAGCTATTTGACTGTCAATGAACTCACAGAGCTTCCAGGAGCTGGCTAGTTACCTAGCTAATGTTTTAAAACTACTATCAAAAGATGGTAATGTTGAGAGTCTAACATAGCATGGGTATGTATTAGCTAGATAATAGCATGAAAGCTATGATACGCCCCTACTGCATACTCTCTCTGAAATGCACAGTTTATGTTTTGCTAGACTTTTCTTTTTTTTAATGCGAGAGGTTTTGCTTTATTTAGGAATCCTAGAAATACTAACAATGGGAGGAAACGAACTAGGCTTGTGGTTCACGTTTATATCCCCGCGCTGTACTTGCACACAGCAGTGTATAACAGTATTAAGTGATAGCATGAGCAAATCATGTAGTTTTGTTTGTGAAGCCTCCTGTATGTTATTACCTTATCAAACCTTCCCTCGTGCTGAAAAGATGATGTGCGTCTGTGTTGAATCCGCCTCCAGAATCTTGTTCTCTTCTCATATTTGTAAGACTTCACATTAAAAATATCATAGGGTGCACTGAGTGAATAATTAGTGTACAGCTATGACACGGTGAGTGAGCAAGCACTTGCAGACATCGAGGCATGTTAATGCGTAGTCTAAGGACCTTGTCTAGAAAGCTCATTTCTCAATATAGTTTTATTTAACTGCGTCCTGTTAAATGACAGGCTTTTCCCTCTCCTTAGTGAGCCTAATGCCCTCACTGTCATATTAGGCTTGCCGCGGTGGAGAGGGAAACCAGTGTTGCAGGTTGGTTACAAATGACCCACGGCGCAACACCAATCCAAGGTGCAGTGGTTGGAACAATACCTAACGAGCTGCAGTGGGCCAGCCGCGTTTCTCACACACGTGAACGAAAAAGCTCTGTTTAAACCCTTGACTGAATATGTAGATGGTATAGATGGAAATCCTTCTTGTGTATGTATCCGCTGTTGAATTATGCTACTAAAAGAATTGAGCATGAGTGAGCAAGAAGTGCAACGGGAGTTGATGTAAGCAGATGGCAAATTTTGATTGGTACTTTCCTTATCAGGGAAGTTTTATTCCAGCTCCACTGGCTGACTACTACATTCGGTGCTACTACATTCGGTGCTAACATTTAAAGCTCTGCAGGATGTAGCATATCTTGCTGAGATACTGAAGCAGTATAGCCTATCCTGAGCACCGTGCTCAGCTAAGGTAGGCCTGTTCATTGTTCTTAGGTCTTTTACTTTGTTAAAAGCTTTTTAGCATTTATAGTAATTCTCTGAGATTTACAGTCAATTCATTAGTGACTTTACAGTGCCTCTTTAATGTACCTTATCGTAAAAGGTTTGTTCTGACTTTCTATTCAATTCAATTTTATTTGTACAGCTCTTTTAACAATGGACATTGTCACAAAGCAGCTTTACAGAAATATATAAATTCAGGACATACATTTTTATTATGAATTCAGAGTGATATTATTATTATTATTAGTAGTAGTAGTAGTAGTATGTATGTATGTATGTAATGAAAGATTTTGTTATTTATTCTCATATTTATTGATTTGTTTGTTTGATTGTTTGTCTAACCAGAAGATTGACACCAAAATTCCAACATGGTTATTTATGAAGAGCACTG
This sequence comes from Pangasius djambal, assembly GCA_022985145.1. NCBI lineage: Eukaryota > Metazoa > Chordata > Actinopteri > Siluriformes > Pangasiidae > Pangasius > Pangasius djambal. Next base: position 7,962,859 of record CM041004.1, read on the forward strand.
ATTAAAAACTGTGATCAAATCTACTTTAGAGTAGTCTCGAAATAGTAGCTTATGACATGAAGTCTTCATAAAGCACGTCGTCTGTCAAAAAAATATGTTTAGCTAGGTGTTCTTTATCTTAGAACTAGCCAAAACTTTCTAACATCATGCAAACTGGTGATGGCAACATGGACAAACCGATATCGCTCTTCATAAACTGCATAAGGCATCTGCCATCACATTTATAACATGGCCATGTCAGTCTTACGACACAAGGTGACGTATTACCATGAATATGACTGTGATAAATTATAATATGGCATGGTTTTTCAAGCGTCTGGTGTACAAATCAGATGCTTTTTCAATTTTCGGTTTTCTCCAATACACACACAGCATGACTCAGATTTTTGGAATTTGTCTCCAAAAAAAGAGATCTGTGCATCCTGATGAATCTTACATAAATGAATGAAAAACGCTTTAGTTGTACTCGCTGACTAATGCAGAGAATGCTGTGATTTATGAGTCTCTTCCTCTAGCTGAGGCTGCAGAGAAGCTGGCTTTGTAATAGCAGAGAGAGAGCCACAGAGAGACGGCCACAGGCTTGTCAATAAAGTAATCATTAGTATTAGATTGGGTTTGTGCACCTCGGCGACCAAAGGCACTTTAAAGTGTGGAGGCCACTGGGCTTCAGATTCAATATTTGGATGTGACACATGCTACTGATTGGCTCAACCAGTCCTAGTGATGTAACGGCAGAGGCCCTGAGTCACATGGACCATGTTTACACTTGGTCATTTTATGTGTCTCGAGTTTCAGGATTAAACCTGCATGGGGATTTTCACTCAAACCACTTCAGAGAGACTCGTTGTAACTTGTTATACAAGTGTAAATTAACCTGTCTCTCTCACCAGAACCCCTATCAGTAAGTGACACGTTTAAAAATGTTAGTGAGATCATAAACAGCATTTAAAAACGTTCATGTGTAATGAGTTCACTTGAATAGTTACACATAATACAGATTATAGTCTGGCTACCTGGAGATGCATTTGCCTTGCATGAAATCACAGGAAGCCATCAGAGTTTCAGTATTCCCACGTATATGAAAGCTATCAGAACATTAATCAAATTGCCAGATGGAATCAACACTCAGGAGTTACAGAAACGTGTATTTACAGAAATGTCAATTAAATATCACGTGACTGTGATATTACTGTAATGAACAATTCTCATTAAGTGCATTTGTGACCAAATTATATTTAACTGAAATAACTTAATTAACTCCAGCTCCCACACTGGACAAAAGATTTGTACTTACTTTACTTGGTTAAATTTAATATTATTTTGCAAAGTGCTCACAAAACTAGAAAAACAGAAGCAATGCTTACTTGAACTGATTGCGTACTAATGTGGGGGTGTGGCTTTTGAACTCGATTTGCATATGCATTTGCTGAACTTTGAACTGATTTAATGCTGAGTGTTGTGGATGTGTTGTTTTCAGTATTTCTTGTTTTGTGTTGGCTTTAAGGCCTAAGGCTGTTGTGAGTATTATGAGTCTTTTTATATAAAGTTCACTTTTTTCTAGGTGCCTTGCCCTTCTGGGCCACCGTATAGTGGCCATTAATTAGTAATGATAACTTTTATATGATGTGTCCTTTTAACAGTGCTGTATGCAATTTACTTAAGCACTCTTGCATGCATCAAAAGAGAACTGCTAGTTAAATTTACTTACATTTTTTATGAGAATAATCGTCGGCGCCGTGTATACCTTAAAATAGACTTGAAAATATTCGTAGTTAAATTTGCTAAGACTTTATGTGTGGAAATTGTTACAGAAGCCTCCCAGTTCTCTGATTCACCTCAGTATTAACACCTGAAGTTTGTTCCAAGCTCTTTGAGAACTGTTTAAAAGATCCACTCAGTTTAGTTTGTCTTTGCACAGCTCTGCCATTCCTATGTTCTAAGCCCAGTTCCAAGATTTTTTGAATCTGTTTTTTTCCCCTTTTTGGGTGTTTAATCCAGTTCATATATATATATATATATATATATATATATATATATATATATATATATATATATATATATA
>CM041004.1:7965020-7977371 GCA_022985145.1 Pangasius djambal
AAAGTTGCTAAAGATTAATGAATTAATGAATGACGAATTTCCCAAATACGTTTACATCACTTTACTAATGTGTTTCATAAATCTGATCTTCTTCACTGAAAGCATTTGATTTGATAACACAACACACAGATGACTGTATTTCTAAAGTCACTGTCGAGTATTATTTGTTAGAAGATAACTATTATACCACAGTGCGGTTGAATTCTCAAATTTGATTGGTCAGAAGTTGTTGATTCATCTTCTATGACAGCAGTGCAGGCTGTAAATCAAATCGAATCACAAGCTTATGTTAATCTTATGTCATAATCTTATAATCTTAAAGCTTATGTTAATGCGCTCATTCTAACAGCTATAACATAATTGATATTGCTATAATGTGAGAACAGGAACCAACACGTTTCATGGACGTTCCATAACATTAAATATAACTACAAATTAAAAAAATGGAAAAAAAAATCATTCTTTAATGAATAAACAATTCTTAGTGCTTGCAGTGCTTAGTGCTGTGGTAGAAAATGTGCTGTTATTCGAAAATACTCACCTTCTGTTTCTCGTCAGGTCGCATCACACAACTATGTTGCTGATTATTTTCCAGCACCAGCATGCCGGTCCTGTTTTATTCATTACTTAACACGGTGGCTTGAGCACCTATGTGCTACTGCTGAAACTATCATGTCACAAAAATTAAAAAAAAAAAAAAAAGAGGCAAATATGCGCATGTGAGTGAATTCTAGTGACCTACAATGATTTGTTCGTTTTTGATAAATGTTTAAACAGAGACGGTGTTTGGAAGTAGACTGTTGGATCATCCGCTACGTTGTATTTCCTCTGAGATCATGATTTAATGTGTTGCTCAGTCACATACATCTGCAGAAAGACCACATCTAGTCTCTCTCTGTCATCTGCACTCTTACTCTCTCCTCCCGTCTGTGGATTATAGAGATAAATAATTCATCATCACCTGGTAAAAAGATTAAAATTGTGTGTGTGTGTGTATGTGTGTGTGTGCTGATAGAGGGAACCTAAGGCTTCTAAGTGGCAGAATATCTAAATGGCTCACTGCAGGAATACCTCCACTGTCTGCTACCTGCTGTGAACTCCAATATTCTACTAATATTAAGGCCCTCTAAGAGCGCTTTACCTTGCCTGGGAACTGCACGGTTATGACTCATAGCTTTTTACTGAGAGAAAGGAGGAGGAGACTCCAGAAACAAGTTCCAGAACTTTCTGACATTGATGAATGTGAAAGGGAACATACTGTACTAGAAAGTGATGAACGTTGGCGTCTAAACGTCAAAGCTCTTGCCCGAAGATTATTCTTTTAACTTTCTTGACTCCTGTGTGTACCATATGTGCTTGGGTGTCCCAACTCTCAGAAAATCCCGACTTCCCAGAGGCTGTGATTACAAAAAAAAAAAAAAGAGATTTCTTTTGTTTCACTTATATTTTGTTTTACTCTCTGAATTAATTAAATAAGCCCATGTGATGCACTGATGAGTTTGTCAGCCTAACTGAGTCAAGACTTTGTATTTCCTTCACACTGTACTATATAGCAACTGCACTAATATTGCTACAAACTAATTAACACAGCATTGTATCTGAATTGCCTTAATTACCAAACATTGTGTGCTTGTGTTTGTTTTGTTCTGTTGTCTGAATGTGGCCACCTGTTCTGTGTTGGTCCTTGATTTAATCCCTGTTTCTTTGTAGCATCACAAAGTTGTATTGTGTTTCATCACCAAGCCTTGATTTCTGTATTTGCCCAGTTTAGACGCTTGCTGTTTCCTAGTTTCTGATTATGGATTATTGCTGGATTATCCCTGTTTCATTTTGCCTGCCTATGTTTTGACCCCTCAGATTATGATTCTTGGATTTACTCCAATCAAGCATACAGTATATCCTTTCTTGCAACACACGTTACAGTCTGGTTTGTATAGTGTGAAACAGAAGCAGATGGGAAACCACCTAGAGGCCCCTATATTTGTCCAAAATTATATTAATGAAAGTGCATTTATTAGTATCACAACATAGGGCTGCATTATGTATAATTAAGAAAAATATAGTGATTAGCAACAAAGTTCTGTGTGCAAATACTAATTATTTATCTAAAACACACATTTTTTTTAAAAAAAAAAGGATCTTTAAGGGTTCTTTAATAGTTCATTAGATAATTAAGGGCTCTTAACTTCCTAAAAAAGGGTTTATCTGGAACCCTTTCCCTTTTGCAGGCTTCAACACAGAACCCTTTAGGGTTCTGCCAGCAGGACAACCAAAGTGCACTTAAGGGATCTAAATTTTCTAATAAAGCGTTGACATGATTGCAGCGGTTTTCTGTTCAGTTGAGAAAACTAGGAGCACCAGCACTACCAAGAATTCAGAAACACCCACCAAATGTCTGGGGCAACAAAATACAGTGCACATGCTGTCTGCAATTCATGTACCACAGAGTGAAGCAATGAAGGTGAAGAGTTACAAATGTAGCCTAGATAGCTTGGCTGTTAACTGTATTATTATAGGGCCATCACTCCAGGAATGATTTTGCTAGTTAGTCATCCCTTTAAGCAGCAAACTTAGTTATAAAGTCAATTTTATATGTAGAGCAGTTTTAACAATAGACATTGTCACTGAGAAGCTTCACGCAAATCTGGATGTAGATTTAGATTGCTAATGAGAAAGCCAGAGGCGACCATGGCAAGGAAAAACTCCCTGAGATGACAAGAGGTAGAAACCTTACTATATATCATTACAGTATACAGGTGTAGAAGAGTAAAGTCAAACAGTGCAGTGGATTAAAAGGATGTTTGATGTGAGCATGTTGTGAATAAAAGTCCTGGAATGAGCACGGGAAATGTCTTATCATTTCTTATCCATATTTAGTTAGCTATAGGCACTGAGCAACTGAACTAATCACGAACAGGGTCTCTGGTACATGTGGGTACATGTGAGAGAAAGGCAATGCAAAAAATAAATAAATAAAATAAAAAGGCCAGGTCCTGCAGAGGTTAATAGAGCAGGTTAATGGGAACATTCTTGAATCCGCCATTGGTCTAAACCACTCCACTAACACCCTTGAGAATTTAAAATCTGAATATTTGTATCTTCCTAAGCTGGAACTTATCATGCTTGTAGAAACATGATGTTCAGTCTGCAGGAATCTCAAGTAATGAAGCCTCTCCCTGATATATCTTCTCTCTAACCCCAGCATCTGTCCTAGTTTAAGACTGAACATCTGCCATATGGCCATGCCGAAATGTGCTAAAGTATAATTGTTATCCATCATGTCAAAACACACGAACAAATGAATGAGCAAGAGGCTTTGGCTTAGAGCTCCTATGCAATTATAGCTTTGTACATCTTTGATTTTGAAAAATATCAGAATGAGCTGTGTCTTTTGGCTGGTGAGACTGAGTGAGTTTGAAATTGGGAATAGTAATAATACTGAGAGGCCAATAGAATCATTCTGAGAGCGATGATAAATGAGGATCATTAGGTGTCAGACCATTTGCTGCATATAGCATTGGCTTTTCCAATTAGACAGTCATCTTTGGAGCAACAAGTGTGTGACTGGTGCAGTAATGTTGCTTCAATTAAAAAAATGTCCCATTTGATCACTTTCAGGCATATTTAGAGATGTCACAGTTTGATATATATACTGTATATATATATATATATAAATGGGAAGAAAAATCATGGTTAAACAATATTCCAAATACATAATAATAATAATAATAATAATAATAATAATAATAATAATAATAATAAGAGGAACACCTGGACACCTGGGAAAGAATGTGATCTCAGTGACTTTGACCATGGCAGGGTTGTTGGTACTAAACAGGCTGGTTTGAGTATTTCAGAAACTGCTGATTTCCTGGGATTTTCACACAAAACAGTCCCTAGAGTTTCCACAGAATGATGTGAAAAACAAAAAACATCCCAGTTGTAGAAGAACCACGTTGATTGGTGAGGTCAGAGGAGAATGGCCAGACCTGTTTGTGCTGACTGGAAGGCTACAGTAACTCAAATAACCACTCTTTACAACCATGGTGAGCAGAAAAGCATCTCAGAATGCACAAAATGTCAAATCCTGAGGCAAATCATACCTGTCTGATTAACCACTCTGCGGAACTGCTACTCACTGGATGGGGCAGATGATAAATGATAGGTCTGGGGGCCAGATTCAAAAAGGGAATCCTTCATCTTGTGGTAATCGTAGAGGTAATAAATCTGAATACATCTCCTCTTATCATCAAATAAGCCGATGAAGATAAAGTTTGCACTTTACCACTTTACAATGACTTCATCACACATCGAGCGTTTCCACTGTAACAGATACCGGGATCATCACTAGTGGAACCCACTTGTCACTCAAACTCATAACAGGAGCGAGAGGAGACTGTGAGGATCGGGACAGCCGAATGCTTTTGCTGTGATGTTATTCATTCACATTATTGACAGACAACATTCATTTCTATCCAGATTGTGTTGACACCCATCTATCACCACGTCAGACTCTGTGACTGTGTGTTGTTGAGGAAGAAAAGCCACAGCAGTGACCTGAATTAGCAGGACTCCGGTTGTTTGAGGGATCTGGCCTGATGACAAAAGAGCTGCTAAAAGATTAAAGGCTTGTTAAAGGATTAGGGAGTAGGATAGCTCGAAGCCTTGTAGCAGCCGCAAATGGTGCATAGGTGTCTGTTACTATCACTGCAGGATTCTTACGTAAATATTATATCGTTTGTATGATTTCACCAGACATCACAAATTTTGGATAAGGTAAATGCACCAAATAACCTCTACACAGGATTACAAGACATATTTTAGATTAAATCTTCCAAGAACATGTGTAATTCAAGTGCAATCTATATATGCATGGGCTAGGAATTGAGTTTAGGGTCCTGTGTGACACTGAAAGACAAGGCAAAATCAAAATCTGTTATTTATCATGTGCACATTATGTCAAGGGCATTTTGCATCGGAATGCTTGAGGTGAGTGTATGAACATAAACTGAACACATGTTAAAAGCACAAAATATACCAGACACCTAATACTAAACTAATGCAAATAAGTGATTACAAATAAAAGAAAATAAAATACACGGTGCTATTCAGGTGAAATAGAGTCTTGTTATTTCCTTTGGTCTTGCTCAGTGGGAATGCCTATCACCCCTCAATGCCTTGAGGTCTCTGAGCACTCGTGACAATAAAGCAGCCTCCTAACAGCTTCACAGACACACACACATTCACACACGCACACACACAAGCACGCACACACCCTCTCAGAGGTATATCTACACTCGAGCAAGCTCAAATCTCACTGGTGCATTATTAATGCCTCGTTGAGCAAAAACTCATAAACGCAGAGCAAATTAGAGCCAAACACAGCCTTCTGGATCATAGCAGAAAAAATATGGAATCAGAGATCTGCATGGATTTTTACTTTTTCTTTTTCTTTTTTCTTTTTTGCATTTCCTTCATCCTTACTTTCTCCCATCATCACATTGTACATACACATCCAGATTTCATGCTGTTCTGGGCTTTTGTAGCCATGTGCACTGCTCAGAGCATAAGAAGGTCCAAATTAGCATGATAAAAGCTGTGTAGTATAGATAGAAAGTGTTTTGTAGCAGCAATTGACTATTTCTTATATACTAGACACACGCACACACACACACACACACACACACACACACGCAAAACATAGAGCTGCTGTATTCTGTCGAACGGGGCATAATCCACAGCCAATCAATCATGTCTTTTGCCATTACCTGGCCCATAATGTGGCTCCTCCTAGACAATTACAAGGAAAGATTATGCATGAAGGAAAGCGAGAGAGCACATTAACACACAATCACACACACTGCAGAGGTTTTGATCTATGGTGCTTTATATTCAAAGACAGAAATGGGGCATATTACGCATTAGCATTTTGAAGCAGACTGAAAATTCTGTATGCCACTTCGGATAAAGGTGTTTTCTAAATTAATAAGTGCAAATGTAATGTAAATTGGGTAATTTAGTGCCTTTAGCTTTAGGTTGATGGCTGGTTGTGACATAGGAAACTTCATATCTACAGCTTGACAGTGAAACTATTAGGGCTGAGCAATGATGAGCATTTTATCACGAGGGCTCACGGATGCCGTAATAAGAAGGATGTGGGGCAAACTATTACACACACACACACTTCAAAGACAGACAGGCATCTGCATTGGTGACTTTTATTAAGTGTTTCAAGTAATTTCATTCTGTGTTGTAACTCTTTTGTTCAAACCAAACTTACAGTTCAGTTCTGTTGTGTAAATTGTACTTTAATTGGACACCGTGTGCTTAGTCTGTCTGCTTTTCTGCATTTCTTTTGGGAAACCAAAAAAGATAATAGAGTAAATATTCTACCTTCTTCGCATGCATTACACCCGTGACTGTTGTTCCACAACCACTCAGTCGCTGTTGATGACATACTGCACTACAGATGTGTCAGCAACGTGGGTTGAACAATATATCAGCCCAAATGGAGAGTCTGGGCTAGAAAGAAATCGCCCCCAGCCTCGCTTCTTCATACCATTCTGTGTAGTTTTCTTATAACCATTGGTGGTGCTGTTATTGGTTCTACAGCAATCCAAAATAATCCTTTAGACCTTTACTGTGGATGTGGATGCCATAAATAAAACCATATATTGATACCTTTTTATCTTAGAAAGACGAGAAGCTAGCCTTGCTAGTCCATTTTTACCAGCCATCCCTACTAATATCACAGTGTGCGGACTGAGATCCTTTTGTTCCTGAACCGACTTCGCTTTAACCAGCCGACTGATGTCACTAACGTGACTACTGTGTGCCTCCTATAACTACACCCGAGCCGCCTGAAAATTCCCTCGAGTCTACTTCCTTCCAGGGAAGCTTATTGTACATTTGGTCTTCTCGTTACTTGACACTGCGTGATAATAACACGTAACAATGCTCATAACACATGAGAGTGGGATCACTCTTGTTGCGAGTACATCAGAACCTGATTCAGTCAGCAATAACGTTGCAAAGCTCAGTGAGTGCTGTTGGGATGGTGTTTGTTCCAAAAGGAATGCGATGTTTCTGGCGCGTGCCACACAGGTCTGGGGATTACTAGCTGTGTCTAGTAAGGTGTGACGATAACTCCTGTTGAGGATGACAAAAGAATAGCAACCTTTCACAACGCATCACAGGTCACACACACACACACACACACACACACACACACTGCTATAATGGATTGGTTTCCTTTCCATGGCACAAGAGCACAGAAAAATGTGAGTGTCTGTTCCTTGGAGCCAAATATCTGAAGAAGTAGCTGCAAATATCCTTACGATATGAAAATATATATATATCGAGGATTAATCAGAGCTGAGGACTGAATGTTTATGGATGAAATTATGAACAGCATTTGAAGCATGTGTAACAGACAAGTGCTTATCCTTCAAACCATGGGCAATTGTTTTCTTTAAAGGAGAGTTCACCAAATTAACCAAATCATTTGCATTATTTTATTAATTTGCAAAATTAAAATAGCGAATGAACGAGTGGAATCCGTACATCCAGGGTGTATTCCTGCCTCACACCCAGTGTTCCCGGGATGCCATGACCCTGGCCGGCGTATATAAATGACTGAAAGTGAATGAATGAGTGAAAATAGCTAAATAAAAGTGAGATAAAACATTTTTAAAATTGACAGCAGCGAAAAAATTTTTTAGGGGGCTTACATGCAAATGCTTGTATTTAAAAGCAGTCTAGATGCTATTGAAGAACCCATTCTCAGACATTTCTATTAAAAAAAAAAACTGTCAACCTTGAAAGCATTTTATTTTCCCTGCATAAATAGCAACATAACTTTAAGTCAGCAGCTATGAATTTGGTCCTAGATTGAAATAAAGCAATATTTTGGTACAGGTTGAAAGTTATAGGCTCACCCCATGGCCTTCTAATCACACACCTCTTTCAGATCACTTGTGTATGAGATTCAATTCAATTCAGTTTATTTGTATAGCGCTTTTTACAATGTCATTGTCTCAAAGCAGCTTTACACAAACAAAAAAGTAAGATGAAGTGTGAGAGTGTGTCTGATGAGCAAGCCGAGGCGACATGAGATGACAGCGCTGCATGTGTAAAAGCTGAGCTAGTGAAAGCCGAAAAGAAATAAGTGGCTGATGTATAGCATGTCAAATACAGACACACTTGCATTAAGTCATCATCAGTTATGTCATTACAGGAAAACATTGAAAAGTAGACATTGCGGAGCCTTTATGTGTGAGTGCACGCTATGACCTTTATTATTTAAGAGTTTGCTTTGCCTAGTGTAGTCCATTTGTTGATTGCCTGAACCCTTTTGACTTCGACTTTTTCTCTGCCCTTTGGATTTACCTGCATTTGTATCCAAATCTTCGTCCATTTATGACACTGTGTGTGTGTGTGTGTGTGTGTGCGTGTGTGTGTGTGTGTGTGTGTGTGTGTCTTACATGCAAGTAGCATCTCTGAACAAGCGCATCAGCATTTTCTCTTCCCTCTTTCCATATCGTTCATCCTGAATATCAAATACACACACTTTCCCAATGGAGTTTCCATGATGTCAAAGACGATTTACATAAATATGTGATGTTTGGGCTGCACAAATGCAAGTGCTGCGATGAACAGTGACATCGGTACTTTTAGGAATCTTTCTACACGAGCATTTAAACAGAGCATAATAATTCGTTTTCTGAAGGAATATAATTGAGCGTAATTAATTAAATTATAATATGAGTAACAATATCTAGTAGGTGGCACTTAGATAAAATGGATGGAGTTTTTTAACCAGCTACATTAGATTTGTGGTGATGCTTTTTCTTTTGTATGTAATGAGAAAACTGAACCCAACTCAGCGAGACTTCTTGTCCAGGATGACAAGCTAAAGCACTTTCAGCAAAAAGGCAGTAGACTGTAACATTCCTTGCCAAGTGGATGGTATACATTCACCTCAGAAAATATATTCTTTTAAAACACGTTCTCTTAAAACTACAATACGTTCATTGCAATAAAAGCATGTCATGGAACCTGTCACCATTTTTCATCATTTAATCACTAACACTAGCTCAGAGTTTAGGTCTCTCTGTGATTGTATGCTTTGGCGTTGTTCACGCAGACTCAGTATTCACAATTACAATTATGTGCAAATTACAAGAGACCAAATCTAACGTGTGCTTATAATAACTACTCCAGAGAGCACGTACTGAACAGGTGAACGTTAGCTAGTTAGCTAGGAACATGTTTAAATTTTTAATTTCTACAAAATACGAAGAACATGACGGCAGCAATGGCATAAAGGTGTTTTGTGGCTGAGAAAAGCCTTTCGGAAAACGGCCTTATGAACCGGAGTACTTGTTTGTATTTACATGGGCCTCAGTTGTTTTATAGACACTGTTAGCATTGTTAACTCCGAGAGAGTTAGCGAATGATGCCAACCAGCTTATAGTGACACAGCTCATTATAAAGAAAAACAGGACAATGAAGGCACTCTAGACCATTCTCATGAATCGGCATGAGCTAAATATTGCATGTTTATAGTGTTATAAGTTGGTTTTGATGCTACACAGGAGTTTGGTGCCTGCTCTGTCAGAAATGCCACTGTGTCAAGAGCGCTTTTGTTGCATGATTAGTGGATAAGCGAAATGTAATGGCATGTCATAAATTGTCAAGTGCCATAAAAGGCCATCTGCCGAGAGGGAGAGCAGTGCTGTAGATGTGCTGCCGTAACTTCCCTGATATAAACTAGCCTATAGCCATGCTATTGAGTATTAACAGTGTTAAAGTAGTTTCTAAATCACAAAGAACGGCAATATCCTTAACAAATAGCCTACCTCATTGAAAATGGTCATGATAATCCCTGATCATTTTAATTCTCACTGGACTTTCTGGCCCCAGGTAATGGGGGCGTGTCCACCACTAGAGACCTAATCTTGTGACTAATTTGTGTCGTTAGCTTTGCCACTGAAGTGTGATGTGTGCTATACAAAAATCCAAAATAATCCACCTTAAGATATTTGTTAACAGCAAATAATCGAACGTGGATTCTTTATGTCTTAGAACGACGGGGGCTTTGCCCTGCTAGTTCATTTTTTACAAGCCACCCATGCAGAGGTCCGCCACCTCTAATGGCAGGTGAATACACTGTGGCAGGTAACACTCGATAATCAGCTGTGTAAAACCAGCAACATTAAATTCAGTCCTGCACTGATTAGCAGAGTTCAGTATCATGCAGAGTAACAGTCAGAGGCATTTAATCAGAGGTAATTATGGAGTGATTACAAGGTGAGTGTGTGAACTGAGCATGCTCATTTTGGACGGGACACAAAGGAAGACTTGATGTTTTTCTCCTCTTGCCTTTCCCATCGGCTGTTTTTTTTTTTTTTTAAACGTCATTCCTTTTATCGCGCTTGTTCTACCTTAATTGTGAGTCTGCTATGCCTTCACCAAAACTTACCTCACACGGCTGTTCTTTGTTTCTCATTCTCCAGAGCCTGTTACACCACCTCTTCCCTTCCGTCTCTCGTTCTCATTCCACTGCAGCAATGTTGCTTTTACTGGCAGAAAGAAGGATTTCTGCTTTTCGTTTCATCTTAAAAACATAAACCTTCAGCTGCAAGCAAGAAAAAAAAAGAAAGAAAGAACAAGTTCAGTTGAATTAAATATTCAGAGATAATAGTTGCTCATCTACTCTTTCTTTTTAATTGACACTTTTTTTCTGTTATTACAGCAGTGGGGAATGTATTTGGCCTTTGTTTGAAGAACATGTTAATATTCAAAGATATCACTGGAGAAAGAAATACAAAGGTATGTTTCTCTCTAATTAGCACGTCTCGATGATTTTATATTATTAGATGGAAATAAATGCATTCTTGGGTTAGAATAGAACAAATGGGGTGTTACTGCAAATGATTTCTCGCCTTTGCTCATTTTTATTTCATATATAGTTTTTTTTGTTGCTGTTGTTCTTCAGTGAGCTTTGGCTCAGATACGGTTTGTCCTAAAATTTTTACAAAATCTAAACACAGGTAGCACTATTCCCCCAGTGCCTCTGTATAACGGTTACCAGCGATGTTTAGAATACACTGAAAGCATTTACTGCTAACAAAACAGATAGTTAGGAATCGGCAGATATACTGTATATTTACTTCTGTTGAGGGTAAAGGGTCTTCCTTCTTACATTTGGGCCCAGTCGTGGTTCTGTGGCACTGGTCCAAGAATTTGGAAAAAACTAACTTCCTAAATCACTACATCACAAAATCAGAACATTAACCACTGAACCACCACTGTCAAGAGGAAGTATTAGGAGAACACAGTATACATTAAGTTTATAAAACAGTCCAATGCCTGTATTTAGGTTATATAATATTCTAATACCTGTGTTTAAACTAAATAACTGTCTAATACCTGCGTTAAGGCTATTTATATTGCAGTGCTTTTGAGTCTGACTGAAGTCTCGGAAGGTGTTCATTTTCTATAACAGCAGCTGTGACAATAGTTCTGGCAGCGAGGTTTATATTAATGTGCTCATTCTAATACATTACTGTTTCTATAGTAACAACCACGTTTTATAACCATGCTGAGCAGAAAAGCATCACAGAGCACACGACATGCCGGATCCTGAGGTGGATGAGCTACAACAGCAGGCACCAACAACCACGCCACGGTTAAAGTAACTGAGATCACATTTTTCCCCATACGGATGTTTGATATGAACATTAGCTTAATCTCTTGACCTGCAAGTGCATGATATTTTTTTGTTTGTTTGTTTGTTTTTTTCGTTCTGCTTCTGCCACATGATTGGCTGAGGTGCACAGGTATTACTAATAAAGTGGATGGTGAGAGTCTGTCATCTGCCAGAACGTCTACGCTCACAACTATGCTCAGTATATAGTATATAACATATAGTATAACAGCATGATACATGAATGAAGGCAAAATAATAGGCTGATGTCTGACAGCCTATGTTACCTGAGCTTGGGATATACATATACACTGCCCTCCAAAAGTTTGGAAGCGCCTGAACAAAATAGGGTTTTTGGGCAATATCAGCATAAATCCTCTTTAGTTAGTGACCATTTTGCATTGATAATAAGGGACAACACTAGGCATCCGAGCAGTCAGTGTATTCAAACATTGACTTGATATATTACTCCAAGCCTCCTGGAGGATTGCCCAAAGATGATTCACACTGGTTGGACACTTCTTACGGACATCACGGTCCAGTTCCTCCCATAGCAGCTCAATGGGGTTAAGGTCAGGTGATTGGGCAGGCCACTCCATGATAGACAAGACACCGGCTCGGATGCCTAGAGTATGTAGAGC
>CM041004.1:7977471-7988732 GCA_022985145.1 Pangasius djambal
AAATTTGAGTATTTTTCTATGTTATGTTCATGTTTATGTTCATAAACTTTTTATTTAATAAAATATGTTTTCATAGTTTGTGTTGTCCCTTATTATCAATGCAAAATGGTCACTAACTAAAGAGGATTTATGCTGATATTGCCCAAAAACCCTATTTTGTTCAGGCGTTTCCAAACTTTTGGAGGGCAGTGTATAAATGTAGTCTGGTAGCTGCTGTTTACCTCATTGGTTGTCATGGACCATTCTCTGAGTCCTTGACCTGTTCAGGTTGATGGAGGGGTTTCTTTTTCTTTGCAGGAGCTCATTCCCCCGCGAGAGCTGTAGCAGGGTAATGAAGTGGCTGAATCATGGCAATGGCTCACACGCCCAAGCAAGCAGATGTCAGAAAGCCCCTCAAGCATGGCCTATACAGCCCCCTGAGACAAAGTGGCTGGAAAAGTTTCTCAGACAGGGTGAACCCAGGCTGGATATGTTTATATGTCTTATTAATAAGTATAAATGTGGCCTGTATTGAATTCCAGACATGACATCTTCCCCCACTGTGGCATGTATATGTTCCAGCCTGTCTCCCAGCTGCTGATCTAGAACGTTCTCTGCCTTAGCTGGTCTGCGCCGTGGCTTTACCTGGGCCCAAGGCCCATTTAATCTGAAATTCATTTCTCAGTCAGAGCGCTGAGGAAAATTGAGCCAGGGAGTAATGAGGTATGGAAGACAAAGCAAACCATCATGTCTTAGTGCTTTATTGAAAGGAAGATAGGAATTCAATGTCAAGCTTCCAGCATTGTCAGTTTCCTCCATGAACTATAGCCCGTTATCCCACGCTAGCCACAAATACAGGCCAGTGAAGTAGCTAATTTGCAGCGTCTCTCACCATCTGGCACAGGAGCAGGAGAGTGTGAGGAAGGGGCCATGTATCAGTGTAATTGTGTGAGACTGAGCCTCACCAGGGCACAAGACATTAGAAGTCTGCCAAAAAATATTTGGGAGAGGCCAAAGCAAATGTGTTTTTTTTAAGGAAACAATGTCAATTACAATGCTGGTTTGGTTTTGCCTTGCTTTTCTGTTTTGTTTGCATCTTATAGCATTTTACTTGTGCGTATTTTCAAAATTGTGTTCAGCTTGTATGTGGAAGCAAATAGCTCTTGCTTGTTATTACCCAGAGGAAAATTTGCTTCGATATCTCATAAGATTTAATGGGGATTTCTGCTTGTGCACTGAAAAAAAAAAAACCCACATATTTGCAAATGAAAATATTTGGAATATAGTCAATCTTTTCAAGTATTTCCTGTTATAAGATTAGAGTAAACCAGATATATGATTATTTAACCTATTTCTGGATCTTTTTACTAATTTCAAGCTTGAAATAGTCTTGTTCTATTGGCATTTATTACATTTATTTACAATATATTTCTTGTGAATCTATGTATTTCTGTAAAGCTGCTTTGTGATAATGTCCATTGTTAAAAGCGCTATACAAATAGAATTGAATTGAATTGAATTTATTAGAAAGAAGCAAAATAATCTGCCAATAGAAGAAGACAATTTTTAAAAAGTCTAGAAATAGGTTTAAAAATCTCATATTTGATTTTTTGCTTAGGTTATGATTGGAAATGCTAGATGAATTGAACTATATATTAAAAATGTTCTCACTTGCTAAGATGTCTTGTAAGATGTAACTTCTGTAAATTCTTTTTTTTTTTTTTTTGTAGTGTGGTTTATTTAGGCGTCAACTTTGTCCCAAATGTTTCTCCAAACATTTCGGTGCAGAAATACGATGAGGCAAAATAGAGACATGAGTTTTTTCTCAGATTATAAGAGGCAAATCAGAGGAAAAAAGACCACAGCTGGATTTGAACCAACAATCTTTTTACTCAGAATTCAAAACAAAACAATGGAATTAATAAAATGTATATACATATTAATATAATTTTTGCAGGGTTAAATCTCAAAACACAGTAAAAAACATGACTAACATGACAAAAGTAGCATATTCAAGTACCTTATCATATCTATATTACTGCATCTACAACTAAAGTAATAGTTGGAGTGTAGGATACGTAGCACATAGTCTACTTCACTTTATGTATACTCATAAATGGAAAGTATATAAAAATATATAAAATATAAAAACATAAATATAATATAAAAATACACTGTAAATTTCACAAGTGCTTAAAGTTACATATCAAAAATGTACTTCTCTTCAGACAGACTTGGACGCGATCGTATGTCAAAAGGAAACTGTACATCTCTTCAAATATACTTTAGCATGCTTGCACTAAACTTTGTAATGTATTGGAATGAATCATGAACTTGGCAGATCTGAGAACCGTTTTGGGATCTCTACTTGCAGCCTACACAGGAAGTTAAATTAAAAAAAAAAGTATAAAGTATATGACGGATATACTTTATATCTAAAAAGTATAAAACAGATTGTATCTCTGTATTGCTTCCCACTGCAAACCGCCTCGCCAGCCATGGAGTGATTAATTCGATTCCTCCGAGCTAAACCTTCCAAGTGCCTTTTTCACGTTAAATTCATCATTTAGGAATTGACAGGGAACACTCCTTGATACCTTATTGTGTCAACAGAGTTGTTGAGTTTGCGTTTTCTCTCCGTCTCACACATAGTTCCCTTTTTTTAAAGCCATTTTTTCTTTTGTTATTCATTTGCGGTAGCAGTGGTGTCACAGACCATTATGCAGCTGTAGTGTTCTTGTTGTTGTTTTTTGTTTTTTTTTAAAAATCTGTCGCTCTTTCCACGCCAGTGTTAGGCAGAATGCCACGGTGCCGCCGTGGCCATACATCTTGGAAACTACCTCGGAAGGTGAGAGGAACTTGAGTCAAAGTGGAATGGAGTAAATTAATAACCGGGAACTAGAAAGACGTCGTTCCCAAAGGGCTTTCCTATTAAACAGCATAATGAGATTGTAAAGATCATAAGAGCTTCATAAGACCATTATGAGCGCTCTGCAGGAAATGGAGTTCGACATCTGTAAGGTGATCTACCACGCAATTTCTGTTTGACATACGGGATGTGGGTGTGTTGATTTTTTTATTTTATTTTTTTTTTTTTTTACCTCTAATCCAACTCAAATCCTGTGGAAATTACTCGAGACACGTGCAGGCTGATCTTAAGGGAAATTCCGGGTTGCTGATGATTAAATTACAGCTGTACGTGCATTCATCCAGATGGTGCTAAACTCTAAGAAATCTAAGACGACTTTAACAGCTCTAACAATGTATAAACCTAGTGTAGGGGGATTTTCTTCCACCTGTTTTTTATGTGAAATCTAGATTTTCACATCTCAGTGGAAACGTCCAAAATGAAGCATGAGAACAGATGGAAACAAAATGTACAGAGAAAACAAATGTACACTGACGTCTTCATGGCACTAGGTCAGGAAAGACTCGTTACTGAAAATCTGAATTCTCACAGTTGCACTACATGAAAAATGACATAAACCTGCATAAACATTAACAGGCTTATTCCAGCTGGTGTCGGCGTTAATGTCCAGTCGAATAAAACATGTCAAGTGACATAAATGTTTGTTCGCATACGATTACAAGATGACACTTTCTTGACTGACTTACACTTGATGGCATATAATGGTGCGATTTGACCTGCCAAGTGAAGTCAAAAGGAAAAATGATTATGTCTGTTATGATGTTAGAACACAAGTCAGTCCAGAAAATCTACAGTATTAACACAACCTTATGTCAACAATAATGGGCCCTTTGACTCAGGTGGTATTTGAATGTAGCATCAAAACGGACAAAGACCAACTTTATGGCAGTTGACATCTGTTGAGTAAACTTATAATAAATCTAAGAAATAAAATACACGCTGTTGTAGGAAAATAATCAAAGATTTTTTTTTTTTTATTTATTAACGACCAACACGTCATGCTTTTTAACCGTTTATAGTTACGTTTAATGTTTCGTCCATGACGCAAACTAGTTCCTCAGGTTAGCCTTCTCTCTCGTACTCTAACGTCTTCAACTTAATCAAGTCATTTCTCATGAGGAATAATGTTTTTTTTTTTAAAACACAGCTTGGCACGTTACTGAGAAAGTTCTGTGATGGTGAAAAATACTTCAATGAACCGATTTACAAAGTGCTGAGAATAATCCATAAATGCTGAGTAAACGTCTCGTCGCAGAAAACCTCACTATGCCACTGATTATATCTTTTTCTTTGTTAAAAAAAAAAGGACATATTTATCTATGTATTATTAGTTTATTAGATTATGCGGAGCGCCCACCGAGATACAAATCCCTCTGTAACATTTTGGAACGAGCACACTAATGAAAAGCTGTGATTTGCCTTACACTATTGTCAGAGCTGCTGTTCATCAAATCATCAACTTCTGACCAATCCGATTTGAGAATCTCTGTTGCTTAAAAAAAAGCGGAAAGGAACAGCTTTGTATGTATGCACAGCTCTGTGAACACTATCCTTGAGCAAAGTGTTGCCAAGTTATAAATCGTAAAATGATTGTAGCTTTTCTTGTGACTTGATTGCTGAGATTGCTCTTATCTGTTATCTTACACATAACGAAGGAGCGTCATTCCATTGGAATTCATATGAATTTGTGCTCCTTGTCCCAAATTATTCCAAAAATGGACGTTGGTTCATGCGAATTCCTCAGGAATTAGCAAACGTGGCATTTCCTTTGAAAATTCTGCCGGCTATATCAGCCGGACTTTCAGCTTTGGTCTTCCCAATGTCAATGACAGGTGCTAGAATCATTTGGGTCGTTCTGATGGTTATCATAAGCTCTTAGCTTGACCCCTGCACAACTCCTCTTCATTTATGCGAAGAGGAAAGCGAGGAGTGCAGAGGGTCAAACATAAAGGGAGCTCATGCGGCGTAATAGAGATGAATTATTTTGGGTTCTATAGAGAATTGCTTTTCATCCCCACTGATTGAATTCAAGGCTATGGATCAAACCATCTAGACATTTCTCTCTCTCTCTCTCTCTCTCTCTCTCTCTCTCTCTCTCTCACACACACACACACACAGAGAGAGAGAGAGAGAGAGAGAGAGAGAGAACAGATATTACAGTTTACAGAGTACATGTAGGGGTTTTTCTATGTTTGTTTGTTTGTTTGTTTTTGAAGAGGAGGTGTATAATGGTTTTCGTGGACAGTGACGTGATGCACAGTGACGAAAAAGGTGTGTGTGTGTGTGTGTGTGTGTGTGCGTGCATGTGAGCTTGTTGTATATACCTGTGCCCACATGAGTGTAACCAATCTGCCTCTCGTCTCATCTTATTCACATATTCATACTCCGCTCTCCTGAGGTGCAGATGGATAGACAATGTGGCAAATCCAGGGAGACAAGGAGGAGAGAAAAAGAATGTGTGAGAGAAAACAAGAAACAAAGAGTGAGCTGTCTTCTTCTGTCCTCACATCCTCCTGGGTCAAGGATGGTGACTGCAGATGCATGTGTGTGTGTGTGTGTGTGTGTGTGCACTTGATTGTAAGGACTGTGGCCTCAAATAATGAATAACCGAGTTTCCACTTTGTAAACTAAGAGTCCGTGGAAGTTTGTAACGTCACTGAAGTTAGATTTAGGTCTGAGCTTAGCAGATATTGACTACAGTAAATTAACTGCAGCCAGATTTTGGACAGTGAAACAATGATGATGATGTTGCAGTGTGGATTATGTGCTTTAATGTACATAGGAGATGCTTTATTGATACCTTAATCTATATCTTTGCAGTGGTTATCTGGCAAAATTCATAAATGAGGCTGAATATGAAGTTTAAATGAGAGACGGATCAGAAAAGAACTGCAAGCCTACAGTAATGAAAATAATTACTCTTTACAACCATGGTGAGCGGAAAAGCGTCCCACTGTAGCCTCAAATCCCTGTTCTCGACTGTTGTTAAGACAAACAACAGCCAGTACACGTGTACAATTTATTTTTCTTACTTTATTAACGCCACGGATGGTTGGCGTTAAGGTTTAAGTGTTAAGTGTTAAGGTTTCAAATTTGCTAATGTTAGCTAATGGTGTAAATATTGTTAATGAGTGTACAGTATGTCTTGCCATGTAGGAAGATATCCAGCATCAGGTAACGGTCCCAGACGTCTGTCGTCGATGGAAAAGGAACGGCTACAGCATACTAAACATTTTGTGTTCTCATAAAACAGGTTCCTGTGTGGTAAATGCACAGTAAATACTATTGAATTAAAGCTGACCTTCTGCACTTTAATCTTATGGTCTTCGTCTCATTTCAAATAAATTGTGCTGGAGCACAGAGCACAGTGTGTGACTAGGCTATTACTTATGAGTTGCTGTATGACTTATCCCCCATAAAAAAAAAAAGTAATTCAAAGTGTGTGTCCTTCCGTGAGGCTTTGTAAGTGTTTTTTGTACAAGGCCTGTTTGTGACTAACGCACAACCCTACTGGTCAATGGTCACATCTATTTTCTTGTTCTCTGTCCTTATAAGAAACAAGCAATTTCTTAATAATCCGCCCTTCCCACTGTCTGTATGTGTGTCCCTCTGCTGCAGAGGATTAGTGCTTATTAGGTGCCTCCATGGTTTAATGAGGTTCATTTTTTAGAACATGAAGAACAGTATAATGGACAGTCAAGAGCCAAATCCTTTCCCCTCTCTCCTGATGCTCATCTCCTAATATTGTCATTAATTTCTCCATCCTACATTTAGCCAACTAATTAATATAGAAGAACGGTCTGAAACCAGGGGGATGCATTATACTGGTCATTTACTGGCCTATCAGTGTGTTCCAGTGGACTGCTCTGAGCAAGCCAGGGCTAATGAGAAAACCCCAGAAACTAGCATGCATTCGGAATTCACGGCAGAACTCTGAAACTCAGAAACTGCATACAGATTTATTTGTAAATCATTTGTACGAGTGTTTACACAATAATTGTGGTATCCATGAAAATGTTCGAAACTTTCATATCATACTCATGTTCCTGGGTGTGTGTAAATTTACACATAAGAAGACTAACTAATATAAACCTCGTTTGATTTCAAATCATATGCACTATATGGCCAAAAGTATGTGGACCCCTGACCATCACACACCCATATGTGGTTCTTCTCCAAACTGTAGCCACAAAGTTGGAAGCACACAATTGTGTGCTGTAGCATTGCATTTTCCTTTCACTGGACCTAAGAGGCCCAAACCTGTTCCAGCATGACGACGCCCCTGTGCACAAAGCGAGCTCCATGAAGACATGGTGTGTGAAGGTTGGAGTGGAAGAACTCGAGTGTCCTGCACAGAGCCCTGACCTCAACCCCACTGAACACCTTTGGGATGAACTGGACCACCGACTGCACCCCCAGACCTCCTCGTTCTGTGTAAATTCTAGAGACTGGTGTGTGTCTGAAATACCACTTCTTCACAACCACTTCTCCTAGCACCAACATCCATGCCACGTTTAAGTCATAATAGATAACTAGATAACTGCATAAACGTGCAGGTGTACAGGTGTTCCTAATAAAGTGGACAGTGAGTGTAACATAAATTGCTGTCACAATTAAACCCTTTATGGTTTGTGCTGCAGTTTCAATGGAAAACATGGAAACTGATGAATAAGAAAACGAATTTGTGTACAATCATTTTATAATCAGATTTGACCGCACAAAACTTTGATGAATAAGACATATTGTATTTCCTGGTTTTGACCCTTTCCTCCTTTGTACATTTATGATTATGTTTTATACCACTCATATAGTGTACTTTTTTATAACGCTGTCCTCACCCATTGACCCATGCTACAGATTATGGTTATAAATTGCCAAAATAAAGTATATGCCGCGTACACACTTGCCCTTTCACATCTGATACTGCACCTACTGCCTACTTTTCACCCAGAAATGTGGTTCGACCACATGGTAATGCAGAAGTACGGACTGTCCTCAAACATACGAGAGGAATTTATTCAATTAATGATTGATTAATCGATTGTGAGCTGGTGAAATGGCCTCCATCAGCACTGATTCTTCACATCCATCATTCATCTTGCTTTGTGACTCACCATTTCAACTGCGATCCTTGAAGTTCTTTTGCATTGAGAGCCACACTGGGAGGCCTGATGTGAGCCTGTGCTCTTAGTTTTACAAGAGAAGAATATTGAATATTGACCGCAGACAATGTGGCAGACGTGTAAAAAAAAAAGGTGCAAGCTTCTATCACAGAGATTAATCCGCTAGGCGAGTGAATCTAGTTGGACACAGTAACTGTTTCCAAATTCATGAATTTTTCAACTTTGTGCAAACTCTTTGGTGGTGAGTGCAGTGTTGCAGTATAATGAAAATCAATGAGTTGAACCCAGATGGACCCCAAGCCACACAGTCATAGTGAGGAAATTATGCCAATATTTAATGAACCCTTAAATAAGGAATAAAACATGAGCTGTTTATTGGGTGTGCTGTTACAGGAAAGATGTGTAGGTCGTCAGTGATGGGGTGGTGTGATGCGACCTGATGCAGAGCCAAGTTGAATATGTCCGTTAACAGCACGTCCTGGCTTGTTAGTTCTCTTATAGCATTAGCCAAAGCTAACAATGTTTTATTCGTTAAAGAGCATTTACAGTTATATTTAATGTTCACAAACTCCTCATTTTTTCTTAGAGAGAAAAAAAAAAAACGGTTGTTGCGTGCTACTGAGAAGTCCTCCATTCTTTAGATTTCCCCATGGTATAAACTGTAAAGTGAAGCTTAACCTGTTACAAAGCACTGACACTGGAGTCTCCTTATCCATATCAACAATTACTCACTCTTCTATCTTTTTATGTGGAGTGTCTGCCATACAGGTCCCTGTGTAAGCTGTTAATGTGGAAATGATAATGTATTAGTGCAAGCACATTAATATAAACTGGTAATTTGCTGGTTTGCAGCCTTACATTATTATTTACATCTTCAAAATACTCACTGTATATCTAAAAGGTCTCTTCTTCTCTCATCCAGCCAATGACTGTATCACTGTATGACTACACGCCAGTAGAATGGGCTCCTGCGCGTTTTATTTACATTTATTTACATATAGAAAAAAGCTATCAAGAATAATGCCATTTTGTCACCTCCAGTGACCATCTCATGGTATATAATGCAGTTAGCTCTGTAATTAACTAACACTATGCATCAGCATCTGAATATACATGAACCTTCTGACTGCAGTGTCGACCATGAGGATGAACACGCCTGGCCCTACCTCAGGAAAATGTTCATGATGCTGGAGTAACCAAAGACTGATAAAGTGAGGCTCCTTAGCTTCCTCAGAAGGCATGAACTCCATATAATTCGAAAAGGAATGTTGAGGTAAGTTTCACTAATTTGCTAAAGTTAACAAGCAAATAGAAATATCTGTACGCTCTGTAAAATCTTTAGCCGTAAAGCTTATGACCAGTTACATTTCCGCCACAGGGACGTCTAAGGACGGAGGACTTTGTGGTTTCTTAGAGACAAGCTCCGTTTTTTTCCCTGTATCATTAACTTCAAAAGAATGTAAGGGAATGTTTTTTTTTAGCTGCTATAACATAAGCGATAACAGGAACTAACTTGTTTTGCAGCTGTTCCACAAGGTATAAATGTAACTATAGGCAAATAAAAAGTATTATGTTGTTCTTTAACAAATAAGAAATTATAATCATCGGCAAATTACTGTGGTATACGAGGAATAATACACTTTGGGATTCATTAATGTGCTCCATCTATCCATCCATCCATCCATCCATCCATTTTCCATACTGCTTATCCTACACAGGGTCACAAGCCTGGAGCCCAAGGCCCCATGTCACATATTGTCCCCTCAAGATACTACATTGTCAAGTAGGGAAGCATTTTGTAAAATTCTGTTTTGGTTGGTTTATGGAAAAATTAGAAGCAGGTCTAGGTTTTCCATTACTGAATGACAGAAATCTAAATTTCACAGATTCGCACAAAAAAGAAAAATGCATGACACATTAGTGTGAGTTGTCATCACCTAGGTGGCCAGAATAAGCCTTCCACTGGCATATTTTCACCTTTGATGGAAACACTACTTGCAGAAATGTATCTCTGTCATGATATGTCAATAATAGTTTATCCCTGATTGTTCTGCATAGAGGCTGAAAAACACCTGGAAGACACTGTCCAGCTCATAAACACTAAAGGTACGTCATGAGCAAGAGAGATTTTATATAGTCCCTGAGGAAAATAAATCTGTAGGACATCCTCCCACATGTGGCTATTGCTTTTGTGACTTCACTTGGCCTTATCTGTCACTAATGGAAGTGGTGAATGCACTTTCTCCAGGCAGAATAGATTTCGATCCACAATAGGTGTTCTGTAGGGGACGAGATTGGAAGTTGGAGGAGTTTTTTAAAATTATGTATTAATTGATTTTTTTTTTTTTAATCAGAAACTGCACGACAGCACAAAATATTTAAATGGCACTCCAACACAGCCGGGAAGAAAAGAAAAAAAAATCAGAAACCTTCACTGACTAGCCTGGCAACTTTTTGAGCGGGTGTTAATGATTGTCCCACACACATAGTGGCTCTCCGGGTCACATCACGTGTTCCAAACAACTAATCACTGATCACCATTGCAAAAATGTGTCTCCCTTTTCTAATGGTGGACTTTTTTCCGGTCTTTTGTGTGGTTTTTGAGAAATAGTCTGGCTGGACATTTTTCTGAAACCTGGTAACCCTAATTAATGATATTTGCTCTTCTGTATATTTTGCCTTGCCGGTGACAGGAAACACAGCTGAACCAAAGTACATTTACAAGCTCTCGAAATGTGGTGCTATTCTTTATACTGTATTGTGGTTTCTCTAAACATTCTCCAGATTGTAGCCCATAGAACAACTCAAGTGTGATAGCCTCTCGACTTTTGAGGCTATGCTCCACCAAAATCTATTTGAAGTAGCTATAAAAGTAGCTATTTTACATTTAGGACAAGCACTAGTTTGAAATTTGTACAAACAAATAGAAACATCTGTAGAAATCTTTAGCTGTAAGGCTTATGACCAATTCCATTTCCACCACAGGGACGTCTATGGACGGAGGACTTTGTGGTTTCTTAGTGACAAGCTGCATTTTTTCCTGTATTGTTAACGTCAAACGAATGTGAAGGAACGATTTTTTTATAGCTGTATAACATAAGTGATAACAGGAACTAAGTTTTCTTATACGCAAATAAAACGTGTTATGTTGGTATTTGCACATAAATTATGATCACTGGCAAATTACTGTGGCATAAGTGGAATAAAACACTTTGAGATGTGCTTTTTTT
>CM041004.1:7988832-8002266 GCA_022985145.1 Pangasius djambal
GCTATGGGAGGAACTGGACCGTGATGTCCGTAAGAAGTGTCCAACCAGTGTGAATCATCTTTGGGCAATCCTCCAGGAGGCTTGGAGTAATATATCAAGTCAATGTTTGAATAAACTGACTGCTCGGATGCCTAGTGTTGTCCCTTATTATCAATGCAAAATGGTCACTAACTACAGAGGATTTATGCTGATATTGCCCCAAAACCCTATTTTGTTCAGGCGTTTCCAAACTTTTGGAGGGCAGTGTATATGTATGTATGTATATATATATATATATATATATTTTTTTTTTTTTTTTTTTTTTTTTTTCCCAGATGAGTGAATCCTGGGGAGAAAGAGAAAGGGAGACAGCTGCTTGAGGACATGCCAATGAATTTGCCAGTGCAGTTGGAAGGGAATCCTTGGCAAATGCCAGCTCCTACTGAGACTGAGGCACTGTGGCATAGCGGAGTGGCTACAGGGAAAAACGCAGGAAAAGCAGATGTACAGGGTAAGCACACAAATAATGGAGCAGGTGCTTATCTTCTGTAGAGGTGAAAAACAAATGGATGAGTCAATGAAAGAAAGAAAGAAAGAAAGAAAGAAAGAAAGAAAGGCTCGGAAAGAGTCCATACAAGACATATTCAGAACAAAAAGAACAGAGCGCAGCGGTCAGTAGAAGGGAATTAAATGGGTAACACTTTACGATACGGTTCCTTAATTAACGGTTAAATGCTTTAAAACTTAGCGATAAGCAATCAAGAGTTACCATAGTAGTTCTTCAATAATTAATAAACACTACAATGAACTAGAATAAACTACGATAAACTAAAAAGTGCAATGACTTGGCAACTAATATTAAATTACTATTCTGATAAAGCTATCCAGGTGTGAGCCATTGCATTTAGCAGTGTCGTATTGATATACATGTAATTACTGATTCATTGAATTACTGTGATAACGTGTGGTTTCAGCTTTCCTAATTAATGATTAGGTACTTATTTATTAATCAAAAACTAGTCAGGTATTTCCATATCATACTCCTGAATGTAACAAACAGCAATGTATAATAATTTAGTAACTAATCTTAAACAATTGTGGTATGTTGATCAATCACTGTGACTTGTCTTATCTGACCACAACACATGATGTCACTTCTAGTTGACTTGTGGCTCAGTGGTTAAGGCCCCGGGTTACTAATCAGATGGCTGCCACCCTGCCAGTGTTGGGCCCTTGAGCAAGACCTTTAACCCGACTTGCTAGAGGGGTGCTGAATCAGGGCTGACTCTTTGCTTGGACCCTGACTTCCTAAAAAGTTGGGATATGTGTCGGTATGAATTTCATCCTAATGGTGAAGTTCAGCTGTTGATTTTATGATTTTATCCTTGAGAAGGGCATCTTTCTTTTTTCATGCAATGCTTCCAAGCGGCTTGTTCTTCAGAAAGTGGCATTTAACAGTTAATTTTTTAGAAACTTGACTTGATCGTAGTTGATCTTTAAAAAGCAGATTATTCTGTTTTAAATCTGTTGAATATTTCAAAGGATTTAAGACCCCTGGAAATGTTCACGATGCCCTCTGATGCCATTTCGCTGTAGCATAAAGTCTGATTCCCCTATTATTGTATACCATCATGTCAGTATATCACTTAACTCATGTATAGTTTTCAGTTTTACTTTGCTCACTCCCTCTTCCACAGACATGCACCCGTGTGTCTTTCAGTGTCCCCTCTGGGCCAATCCCAGGAGAGAGCATGCCATTCCTGAGCACAGCCGATAAGACAACATCAATGCTACAGCTTTAACTAAAACCAAAGATGAAGGGGGAAAATGTCTGACAACCAGACACCTTCTCACTTGTTTTCCTCCTCCACCACTTTGAAGTGCAAATGGGGCCGGCACAAAGTGCTTGGGGTCCAGGTTTGAGTTTATTTATTTGCAGCGATTCTGATTCTGAGAGAGGCCCTGATGTTCTCGAGTGATAAGATAGTAGCAGGAGAAAGCTGTCACATATTCACTGCACGTACTCTGGCAGTCCGATAAGTCTATTTTACACGAGTGCCAAGCGAATGTGAAAAGCGTTTTTTTTTTTTTTTTTTTTTTTTTTTTAAAAGAGTTGCCTAAAGGGCTGCCCACATGGCATGTGGACTCCTTTCATCCTGTTCAGCTCAGCCTCCCACACGACCTGTTTACTGGTAGGGAATAGGGGAAAGTGATTTGTATGGAGCTGGCATGAAGGAAAAAAAAAAATTGCTTTTGCTCGAGTCCGCAGCAGTGACAAATATATCTTTTTTAGACAACTTGGTGAAGCATTTGCATTTGAAAACAGATCGGTGTATACTAGTTTTCAGCCCAATTCATACAAAATTCATATAAATACTAATGAACGAGGGTGATTTAATAGCATTTCGTGAAGATTGAAAGCAAAGGCGCGACTGCTAACTAATCTCTCTCCCTTCATCCTTCCGGGTTGTACAAATTCTTACGCATTTGCATTTCGGAGACTGTGTTGAATCTTTAGATTTAAGTGAAAGTCATGCTTTGGTGGTAAAAACTGGTTGCATATTTATAATGGGTCCAAAATTTATCTTTATAGCTACTTTATTTCCTCCAGATACTTTGGTCCTTTCCACAAACTAGAGACCGATAAACAAAACAACACAGACGAAGCTGACACACATGACACACGAGACAGCTTTAGTGCACACCAAGTTCACCATTCTGTCCCAACCCCTGGAGGTTTACACTACTAGACGTTAAGGCAGATACTGTATATAGCATAACACAGACTTTGCTTGAGGTTGTGGCTCGAGGCTTAAAAGCCAATATTTGGTAACACATTAGTAGAACTGACATTACCACACCTTTAACCTATTATGTCATAAGCTGTCTTAAAGTTATCAGTTATGAGTCAGGGATAGTCTCTTTCCCATGTCAGTCACATGGACACTAGCTAATTGCGACCGTATGTGGAAGACGGCAGGTAGCAGTTTCTAAGTTTATATTTGACGCGTGACTTTGCATTGTAGAAACTGCAGCAATGCGAGCGGCATTGTTCACTCTACTGGGGATTTACATCCAGAGGATCGAGTGCCACATTCACTACATGGCATAGCAGAATATCCCTGTTCGTCAGGTTTCCAAGCCGAACTGTAAAATGTTCAGTGATTTTTATGCACGGCAACATTAAACACACTGACGAGCCCTGTTTCTCTGTGTTCTGCCCTCTTTGTGATTGTCGTCATGAGTTGCATCACTAATAAAAAAAAATTCTGACTTTATATTCAAAAGTATTTGCTAATCTAGAAAATCCAGAAGACTGGCACACAAACAGACCTTTCGGTAGGTTTAATGGCGATATGAGAGGTTTTTAAAATTCAAACACTAACAATAACAGGAAAACCGGTTATTGTTAGTGCTCATTAACAGTCTGGAATAGTACATAAGCATGTGATTGGGGACACAGCGCTAGTGTGTCTGGCGGAGGTAGATGGACAGGGATATTCGTCCATTTTTATTGCTGAATTCCTTCTTGTCAGGATGAGTGAAAAGACTAAAATAGCAAGTACGTTCTTAATTTAAACATAGCTTGTTTGAATGCGACCTCCAGTAACGTAGCAGCACACAAAATCTGCCTTCGTAGTTAGAGCAGTATTTCTTACTTTTATTTTGTAAAATAAATGAACAAAACAAGCGATTCCATTTGTAAATTAAATGAGCCTACACGGAGTTATGACCCCTAATTCAGGAACCCCTGGTGAAAAGGAACAAATTCCATATAGCAGCTGATAGGCTATGGTACTTATAAAGCGACCTCTATGTTAAGTTTCTCTGATAAAATGGCAAATAAGTGTAGTTACAAGGTCCACTAATTACCAGGCACCTGTGTGTGTAATAGAAGTGAATTAATTGCTATTCTTTTTGTTTTAGAAACTATTCATGATGAATAAGTCCAAACAGTACCCAGATGGAGCATGGCACATTTTTTTCTTTGTTGAAGATTGTTTTGTCCTTCGAGTGTACTCAGGAAATTGCATCACGATTTTATATTGGAGCATGAATCAGGGTCTGAATAGTGACACACAGCGAGCAACCTCTCAGTTTTTTTTTAAAAAAAAAAAGCTTAATGCCAGTTTCTGCTTTTTTTATGAATACAAATCTGGCAGTTTCTGCTTCACAGACTATGTTTTCTCGTCTTAGAAATGTACTTTCTTACAAATGATTTTAATTATTTGATGTTTAAACCTGTTAACACTACTATCACCTACGAATCTCTTCATGTGAGAATTCTCATCGAGATATTAGACAAACACAGCACTTCATCACACCTTCACATGGTTTGGGATGTGAAATGATGCTTGTGCCAAATGGAGGGGGGAGACTTTTCCTGAAATTAAGCCAACAAAGCAGGAAAACATTTCACTGGCTGGAGCACATTTTTGTGTAGAAAGCTGAATGTTGTAATTACGCTATAGCATAAAGATTTAATAACGTCCTCTGTGGTTCTTTTGCCATTTGTAAAGGCCTGGATACGTTTCCTGGAAATCAGCTACGTTTGACTTCAATAAGTCGTAAGTCATTGTTTAAACCGAGAAATGTTTCAAAGTTTCTCTTAAAGTGAAATATATATTTAAGGGTTATATCGATGTCAGTCGCAGTCCACCGCTCACTGGCCATCACGTTGTAACTTACAGGGAAGCTGAAGTGTTCCCATACACCAGATCTTAAGGATTTAGTGGATGCTAGCAGATCCTTCTTCCTGCTGACCGTAGCCATTGCTGTTTGCCTGCGCTAATGTGTTAATACGCTAGCTCAACATGCTTAGGAGAAGTGTGTTTTTTTTTAAAAAAAAACCCTGTAGACTTGTCTGATTTGAGATAAAGAGGACGCTCCTTTTTGAGAGGAGGGAGTGTGGGCATGATTACTTTTAAAAGTTTGTTACACTTCATGTAATGTAAGCGGTATTTTAGGACAAATGGCCTACTTTATTAGCAGTCTGTTGAAAGTTTTGTTCGATACCTAGATATATCGATTTGATGATACAATGTGCCATATCATTACACCCCTAATATCTATATATTCAGATATCCTGTTCCCATACCATTTGCTTCATGCGTTACAATTCATTGAAATGTTAAGACATGTTAGTTTCCGTCAGCAGTTGAATGCATTCATTCGTTCATTACATTCATCAGGTACATTTCTGTAAAAATGATGTTAGGAAATTTTGAATGAAATAATATATAACGAGGATAAATAGAATACAAAATAGTTTCTGAAACTGAAATAAAAATGGTTGTTGGCTTTTTAACTCGATGTTCAAACATTAACAAATTATAATGTTAGCAGCAGCTTGAGATGCTAGCACGATTTAACATAAGTGACCCAACACACTGTATATTTATAACGCATGCTGCAAGATACATATATCATATACATGATCAATATAATATTATGCTGTTGTTAGCAAGCAGTTTTTCATCCAATTCCTCCATCAGAGAGCTCGAACAACGCTGTTTACGAGTTAACAGCAGATGTACCCAGAAGCCCCCAGAGACACCAAACCCTTTTCTTTCCAAGACAAAATTTACTCTTCATAGTAGTGAAGTTATTAGAAAAGCAGTGACCTGCCACTCACCCTGACCTTAACATACCAATTCAGTGAATTTTCAGTAGTGAGACCAACCGGGAGACATCCTGACTCATAGAGACGTCGTCCAGCAATGGAAAATAGAGCACTTACCTTCCATTCCACTCCTGATCCATAATACTGAAAAATGCTGTCATGTTAAAAGCATTTACATATGTTTCACGGTTAGTTGTACCAGAACAGCACGCTATAACAAGGATTCTCAAACGTTTACAGTCAGGGACCCCACTGTGCGAGGCATGGCCCTTTAAAATATCTCGGAATTTTGTTAAAACTTGAATGGAACAAAAAGTCTCAAGACAGAAAATGGGGGAATCTAAAAAGTGTGAACTTCCAGTTTTATTATCAAATGGCCTCACAAAACCCTTGGTTAAAAGTACTGTAAGATTAATTCCTTCCCAACACCAGAGCCAGCACATGCTATGTGTGTGTGTGTGTGTGTGTGTGTGTGTGTGTGTGTTTGTGTGTGTTTGACCATGTGTCTGCATTTTAATTTAGTATTTTTAAAGGAATCCACATATTCTCAGTCCAGAACCCCTTTTTTTTTTAAACTTTTCCTCCAAAGTAATTAAATAACAAGGTGCTGGCTGCTGTACTAAGAGATAAGTGCTGGAGGGAAAGTTTTAGCATATTAATTAGCTGTGATTTAGTATCAGCTTCAGCCCCAATAACGACCTGAAATCAATTGCCTTTCACAGAGGACACACTTTCTTTGTGTTTGGGCCAGCTCGAAACATTATGGTTTAACCTCAAATTCTTTACAAGTTGAAGTGTTTTTTCTTTTTTTCTGCTTTTTTTTTTTTTTTTTAAAGCACTGATTTCTAGGCTTGCTCAGTACTGAAGTCCTTCTGGAAATTATACTTGTTTACTGCTTCCCAGGATTAGTCCTAAAAATAAAAATTTCAACCAAATTATGCAAAATATGCAGCAATGAAACCCCCGGGTCCCAATGCCTTAATAAATTATTTGCTTACTTCCTAATGGGTGTCTGTATCATTATCTGAACACTCTGCAGCTAGCCCTTTACATGAAATAACAAGCAGTATAACCACAAATGGTTTTCTTTTTCACTGAGAATATGATGATTTTGTCCCTGGCGCACGAGCGATCCTGTACCTTTAAGGTGAGCATCAACAGGAAGACCTCACACTCAGACAGGTGGGTGTTTTTCTTGGTTAACACCAAGTGCTCATGTAATTATCCCCAATCAGATGAATCACACCATGAAAAACACATCACCAGTAACACTCGGCTTCTACACTCTCCTCATTCACTACGCCCACCCGCTCCTCATGCCCACCCCACCCCTCCGACCCCGTCTGCCCTCTGTGGTTGTACTTAGTTTCTTGCCACCCCATTGTCTCTTGCTCGCCCACCTGCCTCAGCAATCATTCTCTATTCATTTTGTAGTGTTTTTTTCACGTCTTTCCTCCCTCGTGCCCTCCTCATCCTTACTCCTACACTCTTCTTCCATGCTAAGGATCATCATGTTTCTCACTATATCCCTCTTGTCAGCTCCTTTTTGTCTCCAGATACATCCTAGTAGCTGTTTATTATCATTCCACAAGCATGCTGCGTGTGTGTGTGTGTGTGTGTGTGTGTGTGTGTGTGTGTGTGTGTGTGTGTGTGTGTGTCTGTGTATGGAGACAAATATATTGCATTAGCATGCTAAAGTCTTAATGGCTTTGAAATGGCAGTTTATACCTAATGAAGAAGCCATGTTAATGGCCATATGCAGTGTATTTTATTGGGGCTGGGGTCATGCTAGTGTCATGCTTTAAAAACAACAACAGCTACAGCTACGGCAGCTACATAACTGTTTTTAACTAATGAAATTAAAATAATAATAATTAAAAACTGGAACAGGTTTAATAAATTTTAAAAAAAATAATAACTTTTATTAATTTATTAAACCTGTTCCAGTTTTTAATTCACCACTAGCTAGAATTTGACTTGTTTCCTAGCCAATTTATTAGCTACTGGAATTGATGCACATCTAACCTGACATTAGCAAAGAAACCACGCTTAGTTAAATGTAGCCAGTTAATGATAGCAAATTAGCATCTTAACATGCTTTTTCAAATAACATGGCATCCTGGCCTATTTTTTTTACGTTTTATATGAGTCTTTGCTTACTCCAGTATCTATAATATAGTATATATAATATATTTTACTGAGGTAGGGCCAGGAGTGCTCATCCTTAAGTTCCACGCTGCAGTCCAGTGGCTTATCCGTATTCAGATGTACAGGGACAGTTATAACACTAACTTAAACAGTATGTAGCACGAGAAAGTCACCGCAGATGATGTATTGGCACAGTTCTTGATAGTTTTTTTTTTTTTTACACTTACGAACTTAATTGGATGCTAACCTCAAATGATTGAATGCTAAACTGAGGGAATTTTATTGATGTATAGAATACAGTCATTGGCTGGATGAGAGAAGACAAGACTTTGAGGATTTGTAACAAGTATTTTGAAGGCCTTAATAAAAATATCAGCACTAAAAAGTCTTGTTTTTTGCTCCAGAAACTTGCAGAAACTATGCCAAAGTGTTGTGGTAGTCCAACACCACACTATGACACTAGTTCTACTTTTAAAACATAGTGGATGAGGAGATTGGACTAAAAATGAGTGAACTGGCTGGTGTTACATTATACAAGGGTAACGGGAGTTGATACGAGACACAGAAGATATTAAGGTAATGGATCATTAGGGGTTCCAAACATTTAAGTTGTAGTACTCTGAAGCCCTAAGATCCCAAATAACGAGTATTAATTAACCTGATAAATTGCACATGCACTTAATGGGTGTCTTGTGGGTGATTTCCAAAGATTAATTAGGGAAGATTAGGGAAGAAAACAGTGTAAGCTGTGGAAAGTTCAGATCTTAAAGTGCTGTCCCTAAAGAGCAACTGAAACCAAAAACATAAAAATGTAATGCGTAATTGTGTCAAGTATAACACCGATTTAAAGCTTCCTTACTTTCTTAAGGTATCAGAATGAAAAAAGTCCCATTGCACTTACATTTCCTGACAGCCTTTGCATATGCTACTACCTGACACTTCATACTATAATATTATATACTATAATACTATAATATATAATTACTATATAATTCATGCTATATAGCATGGGGTGAATTCAGGTGTATTGGGACATCAGGTAAATTGGGACAGTTTAACTTAATGGCATTTATTTTCTGGCCTGGTAAGTAAAAGTCAAAACTTATGTCGCTAAGTTGGAACTTATGCTGCTTGTAATGGAACTGCTCAATAAAAATAACATGAACTTTTTTTTAATTCATGTGATGTCGTATTAGAGGGTGTGGTCAGCATCAAATAAGCAAAATAAGCATAAGCTTAAAGTTTAAATCACGTACATATAATACATATAATTATAATTTAATCTTATTCAAAGATTAGTGATGCATGAAACACTTCACAATTATGGCTAATGATACATTGTTGGATTCTATGTGGATATTATGGTATTTTATGAAACATCTTAATAATCAGAGTAAGAAGGTAACCTGGATACATATAGAGTGTTAATTAGGCTTAATTACTTAGTATGCAGAAGAATCTATTTAGTGTACTATGTTCATACATTTAAAAAAAAAAATTAAAGAATATTAAAGAGAAACATGAAATCTATTCTGTTCAAGAGACTATTGTTGATTTTTTTTTTTTTAATCCTACATTAAACTGCCATAGTGCAAGAAATAAATTATAAAATGTTCACCTTTTAGTTGTGTTTTTGCTGTGATTTTAGTCTTAATCTGTTCACACTGAATTATAGAATGTTACTGAAATGTGATTTATTGATGCCATTAATAAGCATGTTACCAATAAATGTCATTCAGGATGAAAGTAAAAGTCTCAACCAATAACATCATGTGTCCCAAATTCCCAGGCATGTCTTCAAAAATGGTTTTCAGTCAGATTTGACAAAAAAAAAAAAAAAAAACAATAAGCCACGCTTCTTTAGAACATGATATTCATTTACACGTGGATAGTTAACACCTTGAGGATTTCAGAAATATATCACGTGTCGGGGTGTGCAGACTATATGGATGGAATGGCGATAAAAATGACGCATAGTGAAGCTGAAAATAGAAGCAGGTGTACTAACTAAAACCTATCACAGCTAAATGGAGCCAGGGAGAAAACTTTTACAACAGAGAAGATTGCTGCCTAGTCCATTAACACAAGCCTTCTGTTTTAATGAGGATCGATAAGGAGATCTACTGCTTCTCCAAGCCCAGGCTGAGAAATATCGGGTTCAGCAAGAAATAAAAGCATGCATAAAGTATGCAGATTCTCACACACAGGTATAGAGTTTATATACAGGATTATTGATGGGACGTGTCACAGATGGTCTAAGACATGTCACAGGCCATAGCTAGCCAACGTAGCACTTTTTTTTTTTTTACAGCTAGTGTAGCCTAGACCTTTTTTTCTTCTGTCCAGTAGCACAAATCCGCAGGAAGCCTGATTATCCATTATAACTTGATGTTGTCCTGTGAGCTGAATGAAATTTAAACATTCCCTCTGCTCAAATAATCTCATACACACACACACACACACACACACACACACACACACACTCCTTCAGATATGCTTCCTCTCCATTTGAAGTTTTCTAATGTGCAGGATTAACTACACAAAATCCCTCAAGTAGAGCAAGATAGAGAGAGTGCGCGAGAGGAAAAGAGAGGAGGGAAATGTTATAGAAAGAGTTGTGTATAAGTAAGTTATAATAGAGGGGAAAAAGAGAGAGGTTGTGATAGAAAAAGAGAGTGTGTGATAAAAAAGAGAAATGAGGGTAATGGAAAGAGTATTCAGTGAGAGAATTTTAAATTGCACTTTAGATATGTGTGTAAGTGTGGGAGCTACATTAGAGTGAGAGAAAGTTTGCAGACTTTTAGTAACGGAGTCTACAGAAGATTGCAGATTTCACATGAGCAGCATAGCACATGAGTTTGCTAATGACTATGTAATTCGGGGCATTTCTACCTAAAGGTGAAAAAAAAAAAAAACCAACATATCAGTATTTACACAAGTGCATCCTATTTGCATAATTCGACCAAAAGGCAGGTATTAAATTTGCTGTGATGAGGAGGAGGGAGGGGCCAGGTTGTGATGATGCACGCCTCGCACTGAGTTGGCTAATCAGTGGGAAAGAGTGATAAAAGAGCTGGAGACGCCTGAGGGAGAGGGAGAGATGCGTGCGTGTTTTACGTTGGTGCTACGTTTTTTTTCTGTTATGTTTTAGTTTTGTTTATTATTAAAACTTTACGTCTGAGTTCGTTCAGTTCCCGCCTCCTCCTTGCCCATCTGTGAAGTTTGTTACATTTGCGTAAGCTCTTTTCTTCCAGCTGAACACTTAATAACAATAGTGAAGACATTACAGTGCTAAAGTTCATATTTCATAACAATTCAGTACAATTTCATATGTATAGCCCTTTTCACCACAGACATTTTCACAAAGCCGCTTTACAGAAATCCGGATGTAGATTTAGATCCCGAATAAGCAAACTAAAGGTGTCAGTATCAGGGAAAAACTCCCTGAGACAACATGAGAAAGAAACGTTGAGAGGAACCAAAAGGGAACACATCTGCTTCTGGGTAACATCGGATAGTGCGATTATTAGTCATTACTCTTCTACAGTTGTATGCTATAATGTCAAACAGTATGAGCACCATCGTCTTTAGGATTATAGCAGCATTTCCTAGGTACGAATCAAAAGTATCCAGATGAGATACTAGATATTCACCTTGGATGACAGCATTAAAATGGTTCCCTTTATATAAACCTTATCTATTTTAAGTTCATATCATGTCTTAAAGATTTAGGATGTGTCTTGCGGCAGATATTGAGAACAAACAGTACACTTAAGAACCTTGTTTTGTTCCTTCCACTACTTTGCACGCAACTCTTCTTTGTAAATCACCTGCTGTAACCTGCTAATTGTGTGCACAATTTCTCCACTCACACATGCAAGTTAGTACTTCTTATTTGCAATCATAGTGAACGAGGGCCCTAGAGTATAAAAGTGAGAGGCGTTGACTTAAAAAGAGATAATCAGAAAGAGAAAGAGAGGGAGAAAGTAACTCTTGGCAGGGTCATGTGTAAAGGAAATGATGCACCTGAGAGCCATTTGAGGTGACAGCTATAAATCATTGTCTCTGGAACACTGGAACAGACAGGCCATGACAACACACTTATTAAAGTCGCACATACACTCCAGATCCGGTGTCATTACCTATAGTAGCAGGCCTGTCCCAGTGCATGGTTAACGCTTCTGAGAGAGAGTACTGTATTAGGACAAGGACATAAATTATCCCCTCGGATATTAATGTTAATTCATTTTCCTCCCCGTCTGCAATATTAACAGGCTTTGGAGGCGACCCAAGCTGGCCTCCTTCACGCATCACAAAGACCAACCTTTTCACTTTTATTATTAATGTAGCTATTACACAATAAATAACGTGCCTTGAAATCCACATCTCAAATTACTCCCACTGTCTCGCCCCAATCTCACTCAACACCCATAAGAATTCTGATGATGGGGGCGTTTTCGTTGGACTTCATACAAAACTAACGAATGAGATGGCGCGGAAGTGTTCGGTGCGTGTAGTCAGTGCTGTTTGCCCACTTGTGACCACAAAGGATGAATAAATGGGCCCTGTCACTGGTGCTACATTCTAACTATAAGTCATTTAGAACATGTTCTGGGTAAAATTATATGTTTTACTGATGACTTTAAACCCACTGGTGCTAAATGGCACCTGAATGACACATAAAAGTACTATTCGAAACATGTGGACAAGCTTAATCACCGGTGTTCAGATGCATATGAATTGCACACAATCAACCCCACTAGGCCTGTTATTGACACCGTTCATGAACATGGCCTATTCTGTTCTGGATTTCAACAGGGTTTAAATCAGAGTTCATTGGAAATCATTTATTTTGTTCCAGTAACCAGTTTTGCTGTAAATTGGATGCATGCCTGAGATCTGAATCTACAAATGGCCACGTCTTAACATCCTGGCAGAGGCAACCAGGTTTTGGCGTAAAATATCCTGATATTTAGGGGAGTTCATGATCTCATCCCATCTTCACCAAAGCCCCTAAACCACCAATCACTAAAACATCAATAATCCACCACCATATATTACATTTGGTACAGAAGTTTTTCCTTGTATGGAGTTCCCATGCTCGGTATTGTCCATTGCCAAATAGTTTGATTTTGGTCTCATCTAACCACGCTACATGTTTCTAATTGTAGTTCCAGCATTTTGCAGAGGAGCTTCTTTAATGAACTGTTTGCAAACAGCTATCATGTGAGTGCCAGATTTGGACATCAACTCCAGAATCCACCAAAGCATCACAATATGGCCTGTCCAGACTCCATTTCCCATCACCCACAGCCTCTCTCA
The DNA here is from genome assembly GCA_022985145.1 of Pangasius djambal. Taxonomy (NCBI): domain Eukaryota; kingdom Metazoa; phylum Chordata; class Actinopteri; order Siluriformes; family Pangasiidae; genus Pangasius; species Pangasius djambal. The sequence continues at coordinate 8,001,905 of CM041004.1, forward strand.
CATTCACATTCCCCTGACTACTCAATCAAGCACACACATATATATAAATAGCCTGGACTCACTCACACTCAATGCGAAGTCTTGCTCTGAGTTCGCCTCATGACCATTTCAAGCCTTTGCATTTTGTGTGCACTATCTGGTTTTGATCTTGCTCTGGTTTTGTCTTTGAAAGTCTGTTTGTTGACACTGTTGAACCAAGGCTGTTGTTTGATGCTGTTTTTTGATTGTCGATTTGGATTTGCCTTCCTGTTGCAATAAAGCCTACCTGCACTTGCAACCATCTGAAAAGCTTGCAGTCGGAGTCTCTTATTGAACTCCATGGATGACGATGCATAAAGTAAATATACCTTTATTTTAAGTCT
>CM041004.1:8007044-8034653 GCA_022985145.1 Pangasius djambal
TAGATGAGCGTCGTAACGGCGTTCACGGTGGGATTTTAATAAAAGTTTCCAGACAGGACGTCTTTGGTCACAATGGCGCTAAATCAAGCGCTGGTGAGTGCATCACGTTATGCATCCTAATTTTCAAATCGGGCCAAAAAGTGTACAGTGTAAACCTAGCTTTAATCCAATGCTTGTCACTTGCGTTCATGAACGAGTTGCGTTTCAGAGTCATACTAAATCCACATGTATACACTGCCACCTGTGCACAAATCAGGAGGATCCTCAAACACAAATACAGTCTGTTTCCACAAATATAGCTGTACATATGATATCATGACCTGGGATATCCAGTGCTAAGTAGTATACAGAACATGGGAGTTAAAAAAAAAAAATCGAACAATCTTCACTTCTCTTATAAGAAAACTCACTCATTATCACCACATCCCTCGTGGGTCGCGCTGTCATTTTGAACTGGAACAGATCATCCTAACAGCCCTGCTCCTTTTATTCATCTCTCTCTCTTTAACATCTTGTCTGTAATTATCTCTGGAATCTGTTATTTCAGAGTCGGTGTGTGTAATCACCCAAACAAACCACCACCCTTTGGAGACAGGCGACATATGAGTACACATACACGCTGTCAGGCCTCGGCCTAATTAGGCAGATCAGATCAATTGGTGTACTCTGGTAACGAAAGAACAGACATTTCACTTCTCCCTGCTCTTCATTTCATCTGTGTCCTTTCTCATTTTTCCTTGACATCTGTATCTGTTTTTTCGTAATATCTACGGAAAGGCAAAAAAAATGCAGAAAATGCAGAAAAAGTGTATAGCTCTCTTATATTATCTAAAGCTAGCTAGCTGATATTCTTGCTTTCTACTCAAATCTGCTGATAGAGTTTAACAGTTTTAATTTAGAAATACATTTTTAATTAGCCTTTTTGTGTAGCTTTTCTATAGCTACCTTTTCAAACACATGCACTGTATGTAAGTAAGATTTTACTAGAGCAGCTCAGTTGGGGTTTTTTTCTGAGGCAGAGATTTTTGGTTTATTAAGCTGTGTTTTCTGTATCATTTTTTAAAAAAATTCAGTGAACATTAATAAACATTTTGACATCACGAACGCCATCAGTTGCATGGATGTGCCTAATGTAAACTTTATTAATTTAACCACAAATTAATTCGACATGACTCGCCAATGCAGAGTTCTATTAAATTAAAAACTGAAATCTAATGAACTGTGTTACTTGGAAATTAATCGGTTGCTTAATGTATGTAAGTCTGAATAAGTATAAAACTATTATTATTATTATTATTATTATTATTAATAATAATATTTTCCCTGCATGAAGAAGGATAAACTGCCTCCATGTCTCCACTCTACAACATTTTCAATGTTTTTTTTTTTTTGTTTTTTTTTTTGTTTTTTTAAATCTACTCAATGACGGATATGCATCGGCGGCTTGTAAGGAATGTCTCATTCGTTCTTTTCAGAATCAACTCCCTTCTCCCTTTTCCCTGTACATATGCGCATAAGGTTTGAGAGCATTAGTTTAAGATTGCTTCATCTGGGACACAACATTTGAATAATTGTTTAATGAAGTAGTCTACATATAAGAAAATATCATAAAGTTCATCTTGACTGGGATATGAAAATGGTTTTAAAAATAGTTCTTATACAGCACCAAAAAGCCTTTGTTACAAGACGAAGAGTTTATTTTTATTTTTTATTTATTTTGCATTACATATAGCACCTTCTTTTGGCTAAGTCATTTCCACAATGTGTTCCATGATCATTTCAGTGATAATAACATTTCTCAAAGCATCCCCAGTCCAATTTACTTAATTTCAAATATATCCTGAGAAAAAATCTAATCAATAAATCCCACCATGGGTGGTAGCTGTGAAAAAAAAAAAAAAAAAAAACAGAAACATTACTAATACCTAAGGCAGGAGAAATGTCTTTGGAATTGTCTATTGGGATACAATTATAAACGATTATTGCCCAAACAGGAACACGAGCGTGAGGAAGGCTGCTGGGAGGGGATGACATATTTCCCCATTTCGCTCTCCGTCTGTCAAAGCCGATAAGCAACTTCCCCTTTCGCCGTCTCCGTCTGCTTTTCTCATTTAAAACATCTCCAGAAGCATTCTACATGAAGCACAACCTAATGTGGCAGAAAAGGCTGCTGTGCCGAGCCTATAAAGATGAAAGAGCTTCACGACGAGCAGAAAGCCAGACAGAGCTGTGTTCCTGTCCTTAAGTGACATACACACGTCAGATTCCGATTTCCTTAAAGCCATCTTGTCAGCATGAGATGGAGATATGTCCTCTCTCAAGGAGGAGTGGGAAGATGTACCAGCACGAAGATCATAAGCAAATGTGAAATAGTTCACCAATAAGTTTTGTGCTATACATTTTTTTAGAAGCAGAATACAATTATAGAAAAATATTCGTTTTCCTTAAGGCATTTCATGGACTGCATTATTTGGCATAAAAAGTCTTTGCAGATACATTCAGGGCCAGAATGGACTAGCAGTGGCTAAGCCCTCTCTCGCTTCATTTTTGGCATCTTATACACATTAATATAAGTAAATATGCAAAGAATGGTGTGAAGTAGAGACTGGGGCTGATTTCTTCTTTCCCAGGCTGTAGATAAAATCAGAATATCGTCAACACTCGTGTCAAGCTGTTACAGAGTTTTGGAGTCCACTGGGGCCTTTTTTTTTCACGTTTTTCTCCACCGATCTGGTCAGCTAGCTCTCCCTCATCACATGACAATTGGGGTAAGGCATATATGCTTTCTCCAGGACATGTTAATCCAGCCAACCACAGCATAACACACTCAAAGCAAAGCGCTATCTACGCTATTCGGCATACATGAGCTCACAGACGCCCATGATCGGCTAGTCTCACTGTGACTGAACGGGGAGAGAGTTACCCCTCCCAGGGGCATTTCTTGCCCTGTAAGTGCGGTAAGCAGTTCCTTAGTGCCCCTGGACCACCAGGAGGCCCCATGACTTTTAAAACAAATACGCGAAAACACACACTTAAGTATCATTTGGTGAAAAGGTTTATGTATCAGGCAGTCACAGAGCTCCCCCTTGTGGTGTGAAAGTAATAGAAACCGTAATTTATTGAACTAAGTTCGGTAACTAACACGAGAAGATCACGAAGAAGCAACAACGATCGTGAAATGAAAAAAATTGCCAAAGGAAATAAAAGAAGCAGTGGAGAAACAGGCCCAAAAATTTAGTAAGAAAAAAGATGCCAATTAATTCGATTTGGTCTTTTTGCGCTTCCGTTTGTTGATGTGATTAAAATGGAGAAATGACTTGCTAGCTAGTATCTAGAATAGGAAGTGGTAGGCTAAAACATGTCACGTTGCTAGCTTGTAACTATTAGCTATGACCACAGTATCCTGTTGGCTTGAAAGATAATCACTGCTCAGGTGGTCGAAACATCGATCGCCCACGGATTCTTTTCAGATCTATAGCAACTCAGATGATCACAAGCAGTGAATAAATTATTTTCCTCAGTTCAAACCTTTCAAGTAGCCTATTAGTCTGATGGTCATTTTCAGGCACTATAAGGAATTAGTTTGGGCGTCATCAGCGTTAGAACTGAAAATGATAGGCGTATATTGTTGATGTTGCTATGTGGTTGCGGTTTGTTCAGCGCATTCCCAATTTTGTTCCTTTGGCTCCTGGATGGATGTGGCATTTTGGGGGAATTCGCAATCTTCCAGCAAGCTGGCGAAAGCTTTTCTGCTTCACTGACGCATCCATTACATCATCAGCAGTGACTGAGAGGGCACGTGTAAAATACAATAGCGGATAAAACAAACGCAAATGACATGGATCACTTTCTCAACTGTCGATTTTTTTTAATATATATATATATATATATATATATATATATATATATATATATATATATATATATATATATATATATATATATATATATATAAAACTTTGAATCTAGAACGAAATAAACTTAACATTGCCCCAACAAAGTACAAATTATATAGAGGGATACGTTTGTGTGGATTGAAAGAAAGAGCTGGCTAATGGCATGCTTGCTATTCAGAATAATCACAGAATGACAGGATGGACTTGAAATATCTGACTTAAAAAAAAAAAAAATCACAAATGGTGCTGCCTATCTGTCTGTCAGTGAGTTTGCCTATGTGTAATAGTTTCATGCATTTAATGAGACCATAATGGTTTCATAATAGTAAGCTCGAGTTACTGACAGGTGGTAGAAGTTCTTTAGCCCGCGCATTTAATATAATCAGGACAAGCGGTCAGCCACCAGCGTGATCTTGTGTCAGCACGTACCACCGCAAAACAATCCCATGTATAAACTGTAGTAAAACTATTTGATGCACTGTTAAGGTTAATACCCACAAGGTACGAGGCTAGAAATGATCTACTGAGTGTACAGATGTGTTTTCTTGTATGTTCAATTGTCTCTCTTTCTCCAGCATCTTCGGTTTATGGATTTTGTCCACGCCTTGCGGGGATTTATTGTGCATTCTCGACATGCATTAAAGCACCATCTCCTGTAAAAAAAAAAAAAATCCTTCAGTTCTATATTTGTTCACACTTTCTTCCCCTCCACCTTTGTTTTGGCTTAAGGCACTTCTTCATGTGTTTATAGCGCGGTAGAGTTGACACACTTTTTTTTGCTTTATTGCTCTTCTGTGAGGAAAACGCTCTCCACTAAGCTGCACGAGTATCATCGTGGCTGCTCAGAAAGCTTTGAGGATCCACACAGAATCTCTCTGATAATGAGGCGAGCCTGGAGAGCAGCTGGAGAGCATCCTTGAGCAGCTTTTTAAAGTGTACGCGCTGTCCTTTCTCCATACACGTTTTCTTTGTGTGCAATTTTGAAAGCATTCCATCATAGAATTGATTTTCAGCAGTCCCAGTAATTTGCCGTGTTGAGCCTGACTGCATTCCCATCAGGCCAGCTAATGTCTCAGAGGTCATACTTTGAAGCCTTTTCATCAGTAGTGAACAAACATAGTACCGTTATTATAAGTTTGTGTCCCCATTCTCTAGTGGAGGGTCTGATCTTGAAAGCAGCATGGAAAATGGACGGAACCAAAAAAGGCTTCATTTTAACTGTCATAAAATGTATAGAATAGATCATACCTATTATAGTGACAATGTTCATTTCACAGAATTGTAGTCTTCTAGTCTTAAAGTCATCACTTGGAATCACTACTGTTACTGCTTAAAGCTGTTTATATAATACGACAGCAATGGGTAGTAATGCGTTCCCTTTACTTTATTACACAAATTAAATTTTTTGAAAAAGATCGAAAAATGGGCATAGTTACATTTAGCCAGGCTCCTCCGAATGAATACATACGAAACGGCTTTTTGATTTTGTGCTTGTTGTGTTCACAGTGTATGCCCTCCTAACCTTGCATCTCTGGGAGGTCATGACAAGTGGAAAAACAAAATCAAATCCATGATTTAAGATGTGATTCTTTACCAGCTTTACAAGTTAAGGGAAGCAAACTTGCCTGGTAGGATGTCATCATTTCAGTTCTATACCTCAACACTAGAGGTAGGTAAGGACATGTGTGAAACAAGAGCACCACCTATGTGTAAAAATCCACAACAGCACCATCTAACAGCTCCAAATGTTAATGCCATGCAAAATAAATAAATAAATAAAAAATAATAATAAATGGCTTTAAATAATCTGTAATTATGTTTTTTACATAGCAAATTAACACCCGGTGTGTTGATTTAACTCTTTCAGAGTTCATTTGTGTCCAATTGGACATATATAAACACTCTGGGTGTTAATTCAACACTGGGGAGTTTGCTTTCAGTGAGCCAAAAATCCCATTACTGTAAGAAAACGCAAAGCATATCATTTGATGCTGTTAAAAAAAAGGGTATTCAAAGCAACAGTTAGCCATTAGCTAGAGCGAATGTAGTATCATGTAAAAACACAATCATCCCGAAAGTGCTGTATTATCTATTTAGTTCCTCCTTAGTCTTGGTTTGTCTTGGTTATGTCGTCTATTCTTCTTCGTTTCGTTTACTACGCTATTTTCATTTCAGCACCTCACTTGTAATGAGGTTTTACATATAAAATGTGGGAGAAAAAAAATACAGGAGCGGTCTCTTTCAGGATGTCACCACGCGCAGGGCACGAAGGATTGAAAAAGACGTTCTCGAAGTTGACGTGTTGGAAGCAGGAAAAATGGGCAAGCGTAAACATCTGAGCGAATTTTGACAAGAGCCCAATTGTGATGGCTAGACGACTGGGTCAGAGCATCTCCAAAACGGCAGGGCTTGTGGGGTGTTCCCAGGATGCAGAGGTTAGTACCTACCAAAAGTGGTCCATGGAAGAACAACCGGTGAACCGGCGACAGGGTCTTGAGCACCCGAGCCTCACTGATTCGTGTGGGGAGCGAAGGCTAGTCCGTCTGGTCCGATCCCACAGAAGAGCTGCTGTAGCACAAACTGCTGAAAAAGTTAATGCTGGCTATGATAGAATACAATATACAATTAGATATAATATAAAATATGTAAATAATAATAATGATAATAAAATAAAGAATATACTGTAAGCATGATTTAAGAGTAGAAATGACTGGATATGTGATTCAGAGGCAGATTAGTAACAGAGAACGTATCAAGTGCTCATTAATGCTTTATTCAGGTGCTTCTGTTATTCTTTGTATACTGTATATCATCTCACAAACAGACAGACGGACCACGGCCTGTCTGTGATCACAATATTTCACAACACTGAAGCCACACTGTTGAAATCAGTAAAGGGAAAAGAAAAAAATGCTGTAAACTAATATGGATCAAATTAGTCATTAAATACAGTCATATTTTAGCACCAAAAAGGATGGTCCATGTTGCAGCTTCCAAAGATCTACACACACACACACACACACGGCCTCTTCTTTGAGTTAATATATGAACAGTTGTCTCTCTAAGCATCACCGGGTGAGACTGTCTATAGTAGCATTCATAAACATAGATTTACATTATGCATTATACAAAATATGACACAAAATGACACGGCACAGAGGAAAAAGTGACACGAAGGAGGACATGAACTTCTCCTCCAGCTGTAGGAATTAAAACAGAAAATACTTCCCTTTAAATAATAAGGCTTTTAAGAGCCGAACCAGAGCCAAACCTTTAACATCAAGGCATTACACACTCTATGTAATAATATCATAATTTGTCATAAACTGCATTGCCTATAAACCTATGCTATGATAACATTGTAGTGAAGTGAAGTCCAAGCAGAGAAAACTGGACAGGCACGACGCCACTATGATGCCTCCCTGATTAAATAAAAAGGGTGTTACAGCTAATAGATTTAAAACAGCACCTCTAAGCTTTTCGAGCTAAGTTCAGCTGTACAGTTAAGTACTCAAGATATCTTCTTTTTTTTTTTTAACTTCTCCTATCTAAAAGTGTCAGGCATGTTATGACCATCTACCTACCGGCTAAAACAGAACGTTTTAACAGGTAAAAATCTGAACACAGCACTTAACCATGAATCTGAAGAAACACCGTTTGTTTCCTATTACAGTATGATGTACAGTACATGGGCTATGTTCGTTCACCTGGATGTGCTACATGGAGAAAATTCCACAGAAAGAAAGAGAAAACACCGGACGGCCTGAACCAATTCAAGAATGTGGAAAGGGATTCTGTACAAGTGAGATAGCAGGGCGGCTACAGTAAAGCTGAGCTGAAAGCAGATTACACATTTTGGGCTTAATTACTCTAAAATAGTAATTTTTCCTCATGTGCAATTGAAACCGCTAATCTATTAAACACACAATATGACTTATGTGACTTTTCAAATACAGTGCCCTCCTGAATTACTGGCACCCTTCACAAAATGAGCAAAAATGCACGGTATAAAATTAACATTACACACGATCATTCAAAAAATGTAACTCAATAAAATAATGTTTTTCTTACAAAAAAATCTTTTTTAAATAATAGTATTTTATCTCCAAAAATATTAATGCAAACAAATTGTCATTCTTAAAAAAAAAAAAAAAAAAAGAGCACTTGTCAGTAACTGCTGCTGTCTTGTCCTGTTTCCCTGGGGTACAGATATGAGGTTACACACATGTAAAATCCCTCTGTCGTCCATTACCATGGAACAAACCATTCTTTCAACACAAAAAAAGATGGTTGTTGTTGGTTCTTGACCTACACAAATCAGGCAATGAATATAAAAAAAATACATTCTGGCCCTTCATAAGAATTAAGATACCCTCTATGGATCATCAGTCCTTTGGGGCTATCTTCTTACTGCTCAGGGACAGGGGCTATTGTGAAGATTGATGGCATCATGAATTCTGTTAAATACCATGATATTTTAAACCCAAAACCTGGTTACCTCTGCCAGGAGGTTCAGGCTTGGCCGTAGATACGAGTTTTGAACAAGATGATGAAACAAACGTACTTCTAACACAGAACATCAACACAGAAATGTTTCAAGAAACACAAACTCCGGCGAAATTTCCAGCGATCATCTCAGTCTGTGGATTTGAGCCCTACTGAAAACCCGTGGTCTGAATCGAAGATGGAAGTTCACGAACCTCAGAATATAAAGGAGCTTCAAATGTTCTGCATGGAGGAGTGGACCAACATTCCTCTACTAGTGTCTCCAACGTGTTAGACTTTACGGGAAAAGGCTCACTGCCATCAACTGCAAAAAACCTTTTCATGAATGGTGCTGATCATTCTGGAGGGCACGGTATGCATCTGTTGCTTCTACTTGAAATTGTCGTATTTACACTTTGAATTAAAAGGAAAATTGACTTTACACCTGTGTTCCATCACCACGTTTTCTCCCTGCAGAAAAAAAAAAAAAAACAATCTAAAACTCAGACAGTCGAGTCGCTTCGCAAAGAAAAAAGTACCCGTCACAGGAAAAAAAAACAAAACAAAACAAAACACTGAAATGAGGCCAAAACAATCTTCTGTTCCAAAAAAAAAAAAAAAAACCTGGAGGTTTTGGGATGAGTCAGCATGCTAGCATCCAAAAATAACACACTATTTATGTACCCCAGTACAATATTGACACTGATTAGTATTTTTAATAGTAAAACATCTTATATGATGGCTCCATGTAACATATATATCTTGAGATATCTTTTATTAACTGAAGGACTAATCAATTTTCCAATACCCTATAGAGTAATATCAATGTTATATGTAATATTTGCACCTTACTGAACTGAGGCAGGTGTGTGTGGGATTCAGTAAAGAAACTTGCCGTGGTTCTACCCGGGTTTGGTCCTTTCAGTTAAACCAGGATTGTGCCGATGTTTCGGTGTGCTGCAATGCATGTTCTCAGTGCTGGTTTGCAATACAAATCAAGATTTTTTGGGTGTGTGGCATGTAAAGGTGATACGTAAATTTGTGCAAAAACCCAAACACATACTGAAATTCATGATTGGTCCACGGTTGTATCAGTGCCAGGAATTCGCTGGTTATGGAGGTAAACGTTTTTGAAACCAGTAGTAGCCCTGTTGTGTGTTTGAAAGTTAGAATTTCAGATGCGACTCCACACTAAAGTACTGTGTCTGTACAGTTCAGTATGAATATATGATCAAGTCTTATTTAGCTGCTCTTGGAAAAATGGGATCCAGCGTCACAGGGAGCTGCAATGTCTCATTTTAACCACAAGGTGGCCAAAAACCACCTTTAAACGATCCATACATTGTGTACAGAACTTGTATGGGTCCAGTCCATGGCAAATCATCACCTGTCCCACTATCCACACTAGGCAGGATGATTTTTTTTTTTGTTGTTGTCCGAGTCAGATTTTTATTTTTACTTCCGTATATTTTCTTATCTTTATCTATCTTTAGTATGCATATTTCCAGAAGTTCTGTGGAAGTCCCAGCGATAACTTTCATCATGGGTGGCTCATCACTCTCTCAACCCATGTTAAAACGAGCTCAAGGGAATTGTCAATTAGTGTCAAGTCCAAAATAATCACAGATATTTAAAAAGTCCACGGGCACTTGGTAGGTGAGGGTCAAAATGCGGACGAAGAACACAAATGAAAACCAAGAAAATTATGTCTTGATATTGTGTAGTAGTCTGTCTCGGTGTGTTTGTGTTTGCGTGTATGTGTTTGTAGAAGGGAAATAAGCATGCGTGCACAAGAGTTTGTGTATCTGTGTGCGAGTGTGTGTGTGTGTGTGTGTGTGTGTGGGACTGGTAGTGGGGAAGGGGGGGTTGATTGGGTTGGTGGTTATGGCCAAGCGCACTTCAGAACTTGGTCTGTTTTAACTTGTCGATGTGGTAGCAGAGTTTGAGTGCTGGGCCAAGCTTGAGTCCCAGGTACTTCATGATCATATCACTCTTCAGCAGCAGGAGAGCATCTCCATCAATCTCCTGAAAGACGGAGTTACGTAGTCATACAACAAGCAAATGCTTTTTCAGAGTCTCAGATAAACACTTTCAGAGTTTCACCCCTTTTACAGAAACAATATAGTGCTATATCATTATGAAATAAATTCATATTGGATTTTATCATAGTGTACTGATTATTATGGATATGTACTGTACTGATTATTATTATTATGTACTGTACTGATTGTTACAGGTATATACTGTACTGATTATTATTATTATGTACTGTACTGATTGTTACAGGTATATACTGTACTGATTATTATGGAGATATACTCTACTGATTATTATTATTATGTACTGTACTGATTATTATGGGTATATACTGTACTGATTATTATGGGTATATACTGTACTGATTATTATTATTATGTACTGTACTGATTGTTACAGGTATATACTGTACTGATTATTATGGGTATATACTGTACTGATTATTATGGAGATATACTCTACTGATTATTATTATTATGTACTGTACTGATTGTTATGGGTATATACTGTACTGATTATTATGGATATATACTGTACTGATTATTATGGATATATACTGTACTGATTATTATTATTATGTACTGTACTGATTATTATGAATATATACTGTACTGATTATTATGGATATGTACTGTACTGATTATTATTATTATGTACTGTACTGATTATTATGGATATGTACTGTACTGATTATTATTATTATGTACTGTACTGATTATTATGGATATGTACTGTACTGATTATTATGGATATATACTGTACTGATTGTTACGGGTATAAACTGTACTGATTATTATGGGTATGTACTGTACTGATTATTATTATTATGTACTGTACTGATTATCATGGGTATGTACTGTACTGATTATTATGGATATATACTCTACTGATTACTGTGGGTATTCTTTAAAGGATTCTTATTATTAAAGGATTCAACTTCAAACATGCTTTTGGGTTTCACATTGCATGTTCTCTCATGGCTGTAATAAAACTACAGCCTACACTCACATGTTTCCGAAAGAGTTCCACGTGTGGACCAAGGGCCTGAGGGTCTGCATCTTTGATAAACCACACCACCTCCTCTACACTCCACCGGGATGGGTCTTTACTCGGGGGAGGCTTTGACTCACCTGCCTCCGGGGACGGACTGTAGGCTGGAGAGAGGCCGAGAAAGACAAAAGGAGAGAGATAGATTGAGTGATTACAGTCATTACAATAGCTAGAAATTTCTGCACATGCATAAGTAAATGTATTATTGCCTGTGCACTGTGTACCTCTGTGCGTATGAATGTGTAAATATTTGGAAACATGCTTTGTTATCTTTACCATGTCTATACCATGGTAGCCTTACCACTTCTGTTTCCTTCCTGGAATGCACTGGGACTGGCCGCTGGTCTGCAAACACCCCCAGAGTAGGCGGCACCAGAGCGAAACCCATAGGTGGATTTTGAGGCTAAGTATGGTGATGTCATCACACCAAAGGCTGTGTCACTGTGCTCGACAGAGTAGCGCTTGGACTCCATTGTTTCAGAGTGGTAATCATCCACCATAGAGTCTGCTACACAAGAAAAGAAAACAAATTTCAAACTCATTTTAAAACTGCAATTTGTTCAGCTAAAATGTTGAGGTACTTAATTTATATTTGTTCTTCCACTTATTTGTTACCTCATTAGCCATTATTATCAGGTCAAAATAAGCCATCATAATTTTTGGCTTAAAAGAACAATAGCACTAAAACGATTATTTTAAGAAGAGCGTAACAAGGGGGAAAAAAACACAAAATAAATGATTATAGTACCTCCTTATTTATAACCTGCTAGAAGGAGTTTTATTTTTTTTACACGCCAGAAGAAACTGACAGGGGCGGTGGCACAGGTTTGCTTTTGTCTCTGAGAACATCTCTTGTTCTGTCTCATCTCAACATCTTATCCATTGTGGTCCATGCTGTGACTAACACCTCTCCAGTCAATCTTCACAATATTGTTATCCTTCAACCTTTCACTCTCTTTTGACCTGGTGCTCAACAGCAGCCCCAAGGGAGAAATTATTCATGACCTGGTCTTCAGCTGGCCCTCCCAGCTGTAGACACTGCTCCACCTTTCAGATCGTCACTTTGTATTCCTCATTCTCCATCCCTGCCTTGCTCCCTCAGTTGCTGCAACCTCCACTCCATCTCTCCTTCCTCCTCCTCTTACCGCAATCTAATCACCCTTCCACACCCCGACTCCTTTTCCTCTCTACCTCTTGAATCATCTGAGAAAAAGTGGCAGAAATCACAATTTGACACCGATCTGCTTTCATACTGCTCTCATACTGTCAAAGTTCTCATCTGACGTGATGGCTGCAAAGACATTCTACAAGGGAAAGCTGGAAACATCTGCATCGGATCCACATAAAACAGACAAGATTTCTTCTTCGCTTTTTAACTGTTCACCTCCTCCATCACCCTCTGTCCAGACTTTGCCACCTTCTTTGATGAGAAAATTAGCACAATCTGCCAATCCATCCCTCCTACCCCAGTTCCTACACTTCACGATCATTCTCTTTCCATGTCATACATTTTCCTCTTTCTGCGGAAGAGATCCTGCAATACCACTATCTGTCTTCTGGATCGCATTCCTTCCACAATGCTCCAGGCTATGTTGCCAGATCACCTCCTCATTCTCCTTGACCTTTCAGCAGCCTTCACCAAAGTCCATCACATCCTCATGAGTCTTGGAATTCATCGCACAGGATAGGGGTGGATTATTTCTTACCACATCTGCTCCACGGACATTCTCTCCTGGAGCCCCACAAGGCTCAGTGCTGGGTCCTCTTCTGTCCTCTTCTCCCACCACTGCTGTGCTAATGACATTCAACTCATCTTCTCCTTTCCTCCCACAGACACTCATGTCTCTGCACGGATCTCAGCATGTCTGGCAGTCTTGCTGGTGGCAAAACGGAGCTGCTGTACCTCCCTGGAGTTCTTGCAATCTTGTGATCTCACTGGGCAACATTCGCATCACACCACCTGATAGTGTGCTCAGCCTTGGGATAGTTCCAGACAAACGACTATTGTTCTTTCCTCACATTGCTAACCTGACATGGTCATGCAGGTTTCTCCTTTACAAAATCAGAAGGATCCGGCCTTTCCTGTGCACAGAGGCCACTCAGGTGCTTGTTCAGTCCCTTGTCATTTCAAGACTTGACTACTGTAACTCGCTCGTGGCAGGTCTGCTTCTGCACACCATCCGACCCTTGAACACAGCTCCAAGACTTGTTTTCAACCTCCCCAAGTCCTCAAACACCTTCACATTGCTGGGTCACCTTCCTGTAGCTGCCTGCATCAGATTTAAAACACTGAAGCTTGCCTTCAAAGCCAGAAACAGACCAGCCTACCTTAAAACATTTATCACACCCCACACCACACTGCAACACTCTAGCACAGCTCGATTGGACCCACCATCCCTCAAAATACAAGGAAGACACAAGGCTTCTCTGTACTGGTACCCAGGATGGAATGAATGTCCCCTGGCTCTCTGAACAGCCAATAGTGTTTAAGCTTAATAGTATTCTTAGTCCATGGCCTAGTTAACTAGCATGAGGATATGTTTTTCATGGACACTACAAAGCACTGCTGTAAGTCACTCTGGATTTCTGCAAAATGCTAGAAATGTCGATGAGGATCCCAGAGCATGTGAAGGGGTTTTGTGTGTCTATTTCCATAAATAATGCATATATTATTGATACTTGTAATGAATTGATGTGGTGAATGTTTTAGAAAAATAAACGTACAGTTGTTTTGATATTGCATAAAAATGAAAAGAGATGGCCTGTGTCACTGACAGTATTGCTAAGTGTTAAAAAAAAAAAAATAACCTAAAGGATATTTACAGTGAATCCCATTGCACAATGACTAATGGATGTTCTGCATTAGGTGTTAAACATGTATGAACACACACATAAGGGTGCTAAACACCTGCGAAACTCCCAAGACAACATTCCACTTTTAAATCCAATAACTGTCACGATGAGGCTTAATTATTATGGGAACATCTCCCCAGAAACCAAAATTTATAAAGCAGTTGCGTCACCCTGAACTTCATAAATCTGCTCCTCCTGCTGTTTCCAAATCCAGGGAGGCCACAACCATTATGTCCATATAACTGCAGAAAAGAGCACTTGAGAAGTGATTAGCCCTTTCTGACGGGCACTTACGAGGGCTCAGGCACGTCAAAAGATCTCCTCCACACACTCTCAGTGTGGGAGAGGGCAGATAATGAGTCAAAAAATTATAGCCTTGCTGAAAAGTACACTGACTGGAGACAAATGGCAGTGCATAAAAAAAAAAAAAAAACTGTGCAAGTGGCAATTATAAAAGACTAGAACATTTGGCACTTTTATGCAAACTGATTTACAAGTAAGGCAGGACACAACTGAAGCATACAATTTAAGGCCTTGCCCACGGGCCCAGAACTTTTCACTGGCAGCACTGGAATTTTGAACAATTTAATAATAATAATAATAATAATAATAAAATCTTATTGTGCCCCTGTAGCCGTGTGGTAAAAATGAACCCCAGTTTTACCTGCTTGCAAACTAATGTAATAATCACTGCTACAATTAAAGGATGATGAGAATCTGCCTAAAATATTTACTATATACGATGTTATTACTAACTTAGACTTTCAGTCAATTTTCTAGTTTATATAAGACATTTCAATGTAAACTGGATTCTTATTGCCTATCGCATTTGTCCTGCACATATTGCAAATGACAGCAAAAATCAGTTACGGTAACTCACAACGCCCCTTCCCACCAGTAGAGGTCACCGTCTCTTGAATAGCACAGTTCCGTATTCACGTCCCCCTTCACTTCTTGTTTTTATTATTTATAAATACATCAAAGTCTCCGCGTCTTTGCAAAGTCTTGCCAACTATCCTGTTTGTGTGATCTGGTCTTATCCCTGACTGCCTTGTTGTTTACTCTGACCCCTGCCTTGTTTAACCATATCGAGTTTGGATTGTTATTCTGCCTGTGTTTGCCGTGACTTTCTGTGTACCTGAGTTTTCCTTTTAATAAACCTCATGCACATGGATCTTAATTCTCCCTCCAAGTCTTTACTGGTACAATCTGCTTTATTAGTTGGTATTTTAGATTCTCTAATATTTTTTGGGGCTGAGAGTATTTGATTTAAGATGTGTGGACTAGACACTGTGAACCACCTACCAAGAGGGCGCTTATTAAAAAAAAACTGAAAACCCCAAAGGTGTGAATTGTGTGCAGGTTCAATAATCTGAATGCGAAGCACCTGCACAGCACAAATGAGTTTCCCTGCATAAATATTGGTACTCTATTTGAACTTAAGTATGAATTGGCCTGTTATAATTACAATTAAATAAAGATTAATGAATAAATATTGTTATGTAACTGACCTACTTTCTGTCCAGTCAACTCTGCTTCCAATTCCATCCCTTAAGTGAGATTTTTTTCTGATGAACTGAGGAAACTCATAAGCAGTTAATGAAGCTGATACCTTTATCCAATCACAGAACAACTTAATAGTGCCAGTTACTATGTCATTAAATGTGATTAGTCTCAGACAGACTTGCAGCACCTACAGCATCCAAATTATTAGGGATGTAATTATGGAAAGAGATAAAGGAGATGTTCGACGTTATTGTTATTAACAAGCAGGCTTCACTGGATTTAGTCACTTAGTGTCAGGTAATGTTATTGACTTTTGGGTCAAAAAAAAAAAAAAAACCACACTCAACTCAAATGAAACCTCAGTTAAAATGGTCCTAAAATGCTTCAGAAGCACACCAAACTCCAAACAAGCTTTCCAAATTAGACAGTTTAAGAGCTACCGTATCGAGGAGGAAGATGGAAGACGAGAAATAGGCAAAAGAGAAAAGATGCGCACTCACTCGACTTGGATTGTCCGTCTGAATGCTTGTCTGTGTGGGCCGAGGAAGAGGAGGAGGGAGAGGAGGAAGGTGCAATCGGCTGATCACTGAAGAGGTTCTCGCACAGAAGGCTCCGGCACAGCTTTTTTAGGAAGCGAAGGACATACCCAACACTGTTCACCACTGGCAGACTCAAAAGGTGCTGCTTGCCGTCAAACGTGGCTGCAGGGAAGAGGCAGAAAGAAACAATAATCAGAGTTGAGTTACAGTCACGTGCATAGAGCGAGGAGCTAATGCCAAAACTGCGCACACTGGTATTCAGACTTCAGACATAACGGCAGGCTTTTAGACAGACGAGAGAACTGCATGCACTTGTCTAAAACAGAGGAGTGTCTCAGTTACATCCCACTCGAGCGAGGAACAGTACGAAATCCAGAGCACTGTCTGACATTCTGTAAAACAGAAAGTTCATCTAAAGCATCTGCAGTGACAACAGTGACAGCAGCAACGGCACTCAGAAACACTGGAAGAAATCTGATAATATTTTGGTAACAGAGGATGTTGAAGTATTTGCTCACATTCCATTAGCATGCTTTTGTGCGTGAATGTGGGTAACCTGATATTTTCTCTCCTCCGTAGCCCTGTGTGAGCAGGGTGAAGACCGTTTTCTGCTGGTAAGCGCTGTCGATGCAACCCTGCACGGCCTGCTGCAGCACCACGGAAGGCCGCGCTGGGCCGAGGTGATCGGGAAGCTGCATGACTTTCTGTCTGTCCAGGTTAGGGCCAGTGTTCACCTGTTTATTCACGTAGATACACACTAGGGAGAGAGAGAGAGAGAGAGAGAGAGAGAGAATGTTTTTGTTAGCAACAAGCTAGGCAGCTAAATGCCTATAACTGTATATTTTCCTCCTCAAAACAACAAGCTGTATAGTCAGTCTTATAGATTTAACAAGCAAATATATCTATCTAAAATGAATATTTGTATATACATACAGCATAACTTATTTAATGGTAAGAAGTGCTACTTTGTTTACTGCTGATGCTGTGGGCAGCCATGTTTAATTTCATGTCACTTGCTGAACTTGGGGTTCAGAAGACCTGAGTTCCTGAGTTCCTGAGTTCCTGGTAGAATTTTTTTTTTCTCCTAGTCTGAGGGTTACACCCATTAATCAAATGCAGGATTATTCCTGATGGTACACTGAGACAAACACCCCTAAGACACACACACACACACACTGGTCTCAAATGTGTGTGGCAGTCTGGGAAAGCCCTTCACATGGTGAAATGTTTATATTTTCTACTATATCTATAGAGTAGTTCTGAAAAACTACACGCTTCCCTGAACTGAAATAGGTTTTGCTCGTGCATGTATCTCACCCACACGTTTCCAATCCAACTGCAACAGAGGAGCATCACAGACGTTTTTACAGACAGCATCTGATTATAAACTGAGTGGATTAAATTTATGTCTGTTTCACTACAGCACAGAGCCACACAAACTCTCAGTGAAAACATGACATCCACTCTATAAACAAGCTAACACAAAACTAGCAAGGCTTCAGAAACCTTAAGACAGAAATATTTCTAGCTTCTCAGGATAACTATATCTAATACTATAGAACTCTATCATTAACCAACAAACCATTAATCACTCTGATCATGTACTCTTTCTCTATAACTTCACAAGAAGCACAGAACACTCATCAAGAATTAAAGCCCATGAATAAATCATTAGCTAAAATTCAATTCACATTCAGAAAAGTACATCATGACTCATCATTGTGATTAGAGAGACATACTGCTTTCAAATCACATTTCCCAGTCAGATGCTATAGAAATGATCCATGAAAGTATAGTCTTAACTTTACTCATCTGCACACAAGCGATAACCTCAAACAACACACAAATCCTGAAGATGGTAGATTTTCCATTCTACACACACACACACACACACACACACACACACACACACACCACACGAAAAAGACAGCCACCCACATGGACTATCCTGAAAACTATCCTAAAAACAAATGTGGCTTGAATTCTTTTCTTTCTTTTTTTTTAAATACAAACAAATAAACATTCCCATCATGCTTAGCGCCCCGTAGAAAGGAAATCACTCACTCTGACTCAGAAGTGGAGAATGAGTATGTAAAAATAAACCGAACTAAATTCGCACACAGGAGTGTACTTCATGACTCATTGTAGGTTTCAGGCAGGAAAAAAAAAAAGCAAATTTTGGACAGAATCTGATTATTTGTTGAACAGGCTGAACATACATGTGCTGAAAGACAGGTGTAAATATATTTTTTAAATGTGAGAGAAATGAAATGTGCTGAGACCCTGTAAAGGAGCCGTGCAAAGCAAGAAATGCAAAAAAAAAAAAATTATTTAAAATTGAATCAAAAATTTGTTTAATTTCATTTAAATGAAATGCCTTTAAAAGGTTTATTTTTTGTTTTCCTTTAAAAGCCCATTGAGCTCGAGATTCTGAAATAACACCAGCAAGAACAACATGGTGTTTGCTTCCTAGAATGGAGCAAATGAGCAAATGAGAAAATAAAATTTGATCACACTGTAAAGGATTAGGGAGGAAGAACGCTCCCCAAATGGACACTAGGACAAAACAAAATCAACCTTAAAAGATGACTTTAAGTACGTATGCGTTAGCTGTAAGAACATAATAAGCTCCGGGTTACTAGCATATGAGTTTGGGGTTAAAACAACATTCACAATAAAAGATTTTCCTTTAAATGACTTAGTTATTTGAGTACGTAGATGCAAATTTGTTTTTTAGTAAGGTTTTACAAGCAGCACAGAAGTACGTGAGCTAAATCCAAGTAGCCAGCAAGAGAAACGAAAACCTCCGCATTCACCATTATTTCACCAAAATACATAACAGCTTTCAAAATCAAGAAAACAAGGTGAGCCTGTTAATAGTTCTACATCACTGTAGCTATTGATACGTGGATAACTAGCCATGGATAATTAGTCGATGCTAACTAAATTAAAGTTACTACTATCAATCTTGTTCCAATCAGCTACACTGAAAAGTATGGAATATGTGGTTGGTCAGATTTAAGAGAATATATTACTTATAGTTTACATAAACGTTTCTCATCGAAACGTGATTGCCTTGTGACGTGGGTTTGATCCTCAGTTTAAGGTCAGAGTGTGGCGTTAGAGTTTATTCAGGGCTTTGAAAACATATTTGAACGTACAAACACACACTGTGTTCACGTAACGCAGTTCAATCATGTGGAGCCGACGTATACATTAGAATGAAGTAAATTCAGTTCGCTTTTTTTTTTGTGCATTTCGTATCTACTGTTTGTGTGTAGGAGGGTTATAGCATAACATGCTACGACAGCAGAGGACCACGTCGTGTTCCACTCCTCTTAATGGCGTGAAAATTTACTAAATGCATAAATATACACATGAAATGTGTATATTATTATTATTATTATTTAGTTCTTTTTTTGCACATTATAATACTTCAATAATGAAGCCAAAGTGAAATAATATTTTATTAAAAGCCTGGACCAGCCCAACAGGAGACTTTAGTGTTGCCTTTGGGCTGCATCAGTCAGCGCCGTCCTCCTGTTTATGGTGATAACGTGAATCACTGATGGAGCCAGACGAAGCAATAAACGCTCTGAATTAATGTCTTCAAACACACAGAACGATGATCTAATGGCAGAGAAGTAATGTTTGGCTACAAAGCATTTGGCTAGATATGGCGGTGGGGGTTGGGGGTAATGGAAAAACGAGCCTGAAGGAGTGTGTACAGGAATCCTCCAATCACTCAGCATCCCTCCCCTAACACACACACACACACACACACGCGCGCGCGCACACTCATTCCGCCCCACTCGTCTGTGCCGCACCGCTGCTTTCATGAGACATGCTCTGGGATTTCCTTTGGCGTCTG
Source organism: Pangasius djambal (assembly GCA_022985145.1). Classification (NCBI taxonomy): domain Eukaryota; kingdom Metazoa; phylum Chordata; class Actinopteri; order Siluriformes; family Pangasiidae; genus Pangasius; species Pangasius djambal. Next base: position 8,027,282 of record CM041004.1, read on the forward strand.
TCAGACAAACGGCCTGATGGCCAGCACACACACACACACACACACACACACACATGCGGTAATGAAGTGCTACAGGAAGTCACTCCTGCCAGGTTCTATCAAGCTGTACAGAGCATAAACTGTGAGTCCAGCCTTTTTTTCTTTTTTTTTTAAAATTATTGGCACTCCTCATAAAAATGATTAGAAATTGAAAAAATACTGTACATTGAATACCTCAATGCAAGTATATTTTGAGCTCAAAAGATTTGATGCTGTGTAGTTTTGATTCAACACAGTCATTTTTTTAAACATATGTACAGTATGTTTCCTAAGCAGAGCAAATTTTCTGCTGTCAGAATTAATGGCCCCCAAAATTAACATTGGTAGAACGCTCTTCATGAGAGAACAACAGAACTGAGCCTCTTCCTGTTATGCCTAAGAAGGTTGGAGACACTTTTAAGCATGTCAGCGCCCTCTTCAATTCAGACCGCAGGCTTTTTAATAGGGTTTAAATCCAACAGTGAGATGGCCATTAAAAAAAAATGATTTAAACCTCCTAGCAGAGGTTTAAGCTGAAATATCCTGGTATGTAGCAGAATCCATGATGTCATCAATCTCCACAAGAGCTCCTGAACCACCAGCTATGCTCCAACAGCTGTAATCCACCGCCCGATTCTACAGTTTAATCAGGTGCTTTTCTTTATGCACAGTCCCATGTTTCTGTTAAATATTCAAATTGTAGTTCCAATGCTGCCTGACGAAAAGTTCCTTTTATTTATCAACTAATCAGGTTTAGCTGATAGAGATGTATGAACTTCATATACTATAGTTTGTTTGGCTGCAAGTATAAATAGATATAAAAGCTTCCATATAAAAGCAATAAAGCCTCCATCCATCCATCCATCCATCCATCCATCCATCCATGGATATGTGCATGATTGCAAACAGATTCAGTGTCAAAGAACGATATACAGTTCTGTGACGGATGAATTAGCACACAAGCGAACACATTAGAGCCCAGGGTAATGACCTCAGGGCAGCAGGGTCGTGACCTCCACCACCAGCAGAAGCTACAACTCCCTGTGCAACACCCACCGCATTGACAACGCAGTGCAACACCAGGGAAATGGTGTATAAGTGTGTGTTTGTGTGTGTGTGTGTGTGTCAGCATACTAAAACCTGATATTCTGGTGCTGAATTGGAAAAAAGAGCGTGACTTTCCCACAGACAGCTGACTCTACACCTAACCCTGATGCTCAAACCTGAGACGCACATGGCATCTTGTTTACCTCTCTGTGGCTCAAGAAAGCCCTGGAATTGGGTTTTATGACTCCGGAGCTCAAATTTAACACCCCTTGATCTCAAGTTTAAAGGAAACGTGGGCTGTTCAGAGCAGGTCTAATAGCTCAGGCGTCCGACTGTAGCAGCCAGTGGAACACTTGAGCCTGTTTTTCAACCCAATTTGGCTGTCACGAATCAATTTTCTGAATCGCCTCAATTTCAGCTGCTCCAGACATCGTTTGCTTTGGGTGAGGGGAGCACTGATGCCTGATTCTCAAATCACTGAACCGATTTTTTTCCAAATGCATAAAAAGAGAATGTGCTGCATGGACAAAAAAAACCACACAGATGCTAGTTTGATCAATCTTTTGCATCATATACATTTCTTCATTATCCTACCATTATTTATGGACAGGAACAGGAAAAAAATGCCCTTATATCCCAATTAAAGTGTGAGTAAAAGCATCTCAAAGGGGTACACTATGCCTATTAGTCCCTTTGCCAAGTACAAATCAGAGCAAAATTCAATCAAACTTTTAGTATGTCTCCTGTTTGGTTTGGTTTAGTTTCACACTGCACATGATCAAACGAACAAAAAGGTGTGTAAAAAGGGCGTAGGGATCGCAGACGTCACCTGAGCATGGACAACAAGGAGCCTATGCTAAATAAACGATTAGGTAATTACATAAATAACTAAAACAGTCTGTGTATCACATGCAGCTTTTATTTTCTCTCTTTCTTCGCTGCACACAACGCATTACATTTCTGCAGCACTACAGCTCTGTTCTTTGGCTCAGTGTGGCAACTCGCATCTACAAACAAACGCTGCGACCCAAAATACAAGGCGTGTTTGGGTATGTCTGCGTATGACTGTTGTGTTTTCGCCTGCATAAACGAACCGCAGCAAGGGTGAAAACGCACCAGGGGTCGGTTTTAACGGAAGCACCGCATACACGAAAGCACCCTATAGATCCACTACGGCAGATTTACAGAGTATTTACGGAAACGCACTGTGATTATCAAAGTTATCAGAGTTACACAGTGCATGCGCCGTATAGAGATATCTATACTGCACCCTGCTGTGGACGACGCTTACTATCTTACTGCGCCGTGCATGACATTTTCACTGTAAAACAACACTAATTAGCAACAACTGGAATGTGTAAATGAATCGAATGATTAATTAGGAGATGAGGGCCATTTTGGACAATACTCGATAATGCCCTCTGAGGCCCTTAAGACTATTAACCTTTAAAATAATAATCCTGCTCACTCATGCTCTGTATCTCTCTCTCTGTGATATTTTCACTTCTGTATTTTCACCAATCACGGAGTCATGACCTCTAAGATAATGAGAGAGAGAGAGAGAGAGAGAGAGAGAGAGAGAGAAAGTGTGTGTGTGTGGTCCACAGACACTCATCATTAGGCTGGAATCACAATCGTACACTCCACGCAATTACACACCACTATAAATACAGAGGAAAATATACAGCACGATCAGACTCTTCCAATATCATGCCGTTAATAAAGAGAAAGAACTAACAAGTTGCCAGCACTAAGGTTACGCCAGGCTCACATCTCGCCTAATTACGCATGAAATTTATACTACCAGTGAAATGTTTACTTCTACTGATATATTACCCACATGGCTGGCTGGAACTGAGAAATACAGCATCTCTGTCTGCTGAGCTGAATGCGCATAAGTCACCACATCAGCACACGTCTGTACTGCACTTCTGAGCCCCACACGTCTGATTATTCACATGACTGCATTCACAGCAATCGCGGGTATCAGGTATAAACTGTAAATCCCTGGCGAACAGTAAAGAGTAAGATTTATGCAGGTAAAAGAGACAGGGACGAGTCACTGAATGCACATTATTTAGACTTCCTCAGAGGCAGGTTTTACAGCAGACTAATGTTTTAAATGATGGAGCTCATGGTGTGTGTGTGTGTGTGTGTGTGTGTGTGTGTGTGTGTGTGTGAGTGTGTGTGTGTGTTTTACCTGTAAGGACCTCTGGTGTGGCAGAGTGGGGAACAGTGGCAGCGTCCTGAGGGATGGAGCTCATGTCTGGTTCTGGAGTGCTGCTGGGAGGGGAGATGGCCAGAGGAGTCATCGCCAACCGGGACTTCAGCTACACACACACACACACACACACACAAAACACAAAACGCATAATGACTCATTGATCGCTACATATATCTCAGAGCGCTGAGTATCATCTTCTATTACCATGTTGAAAAATGTTCACAAGTATCTCCAGAACAAGCTGTTTTTTGTTTTTTTCCTCAAACGAACAAGGGGAAGTGATGATGTACTTGTATATGCATGTAATGAAGTCGCCGATGTATGCATGCAGCAAACGCGCCAGCTAGTAGTTCTGTCCACGCCACCCCATCTGTCCTCCAATCACTGAGCAACATGACACCAAGTCAGGTGTCTGACTGCACAATCAAGTGCTGTGTGTTTCCCATCGAATGCATGAAAGCACTGTGTGGAGGAAGAAACCTTGAGAGGAACCCATTCACTTCTGGGTGAAACCGGATGGATATAAATAAAGATTCTCATAAAACATAGTGTGCAATATGTAAAGAATAAAACAATCATTCGGGTCAGGGTCCAAATGGATGCTTTCCAACAGGAGCACACCATGAAGTTTTTTTATTCCTCTTATACCACAGGATTTTTTTATTTATTACTGAACATCATGTCATACCTTTAACCAGGATGAATCATTATGAAGAATAATGCAATACGGTTTAAATTCAGAGTATTCTTTCTTAGCTGACATACTTACAAGTGCTCACGCACACACACACACACACACACACACACACACACACACACACACACACATCAAAGACGTGTGTATCTCTTAATTCCTCTCTTTAGACTTAGAAAAGATCTGCAGCAGTAGTCTGAGGCTTGCAGACATGTAGCTAAAAATAACTCTCACTACAGCAGCAGACTGCAGATACATCAGTCACTGTGAAACCACACACACACACACACACACACACACACACCCCTCCCTTTGCTTTAATCTTGAGTGGGAAACACAACTGTCTTTCATTATAAGCGTCTGGATATTACCAAAAAAAAGGAAAGTGGGTCACAAATATATATGAATCATATATAAAACTGATTCACCTGCTTACAAGTGAATTATAGCTACACACACACACACACACACACACACACACACACACACACACACAGAGAGAGAGACACAGATATACAGACACTCGTGCTGACCTTGAATCCAGGCTTCCTCCCTCTCTTCTTAGGCACTTTGATGGGAGGGAGGGATTCTGGGTAGCGATTCTGATACTCCGGATGCCTTTTGAGCGGCGGCCGTCCCCTCTTGCGACCCGGAACCTTTCCAGTTGGGGGTGGGAGGAAGGAGGGGCTTATTGCCCCAGGTGACTGCATGTCTCCACCCCCCGTCTGTCCAGATGCTGCTGTAGGAATACTCATCAGACCTGCAACCATGCGAGAGAGAGATTCAGAGAGGAGGGAAGCATGGTCTAAGCACAGCAGTCAAAAAAATATCCATCATGTTAATTTGCCAGGAAGGACAACAGACTACATTTTTAATGGTTTATGAGACAGACAATGATGTGTCCATGGTCCTTTGGAGGTAGTTATATAAGGAAACAAAATAAAGGCTGTATGCTGCGAGGTGAGATCAGTATAAGAGATACTGAACATGATCATATGTGTAGGGAATAACACACGACGTGGCGTGCTGTTATAGGAAAATAATCAACAATGTGATGGTGTAGCGTGGCCTAATGCAAAGAACGTACTGTTACCGCCCTGAAATATTTGTCAATACTTTCAGGTTTTGATTTATTAATGAACAACATCATCATTTTGAGCCTTTAAAGCTGAAACCTCAGCAAAACAAGTTCCTGTTATCATTTATAGTATAACAGCTCTAACCTGGTCAGTCTTCCCTGGCGAGTCTCTTTTTTCTCTCTCTCGAAATGAACAACACAAAATAATGCTGTTTGTTTGTTCGTTCGTTACTAAGAAACTGGAACGTTTAATGTAACCGCTATGATGTCGTAACTGCTGACACTGGAGACTCCTTCTACAAATGTTAAATAAACATCTCCTTACTTCACCCTTTAAACAATTCCACGGTTTTCTTTGCTAATTAACAGCAAATTATGTCTATAATTATCCTCCGATTACGCGGCGAGTTCACCATACAAGTCCTGGTGAATGAGTTATTACTAAAGAAAAGATGACATACTGTAACAGAACAAGAGTATTCATATAAATCTGGCAGTCGGCACTAATGTTAGAGCCATGGCGTTGTAGCAGATGAATCAACCTCCTGACCAATCAGAATTGAGAATCTGAAAGTGTCATGGTATAAAAGAATAGAAATGACTTCTACCAATACGAACGCAGCCACACACAAAAACAATATGCAACCGGCACTAAAGTTCTAGCACAATTATTCCATGATCTGCTTCATAACAATAAAAAAAGACTCTTAGTAAAAAAAAAAAAAAAAAAAACAAAACCGTGAATTAAATCATGCCGCTTCAAACTGTGCAGCTTGTTAAACATATGACCGATGACCCATATTGGAAAGGAAGCACCAAACCACAGTCACTTCAGTTGAGCAGTTGGCAGGAAAGCAGACGCAAGGCTCGTCTTAACACCCTGAAACCGCAGCATAACAGCATGACCAATAACACCGTAACCTGCACGCCAACACCACCAATAAACACCGTCAGCGACGCAAGGCAGCGTGCTAAGCTTACAGACAAAACGCGGAATCAAGGCAAAGACGTCCAGTAGTCACGAGATGTCTTTATTTTGCTCCCTGTATATCTTATGTTCAGCACATTATACACCTGACACTCTTTTATTAAATATGCTTAACATTTAATAATGGACAATTCAATCCAAATGTTCAAGAGCTTGAACAAAGTGTAGTGAAAGTAGAAATACTATGGTGTCTAGAAGCCACATAAAGCATCTCTCTCTCTCTCTCTCTCTCTCTCTCGCTCTGGCTCTCTCTCTTCCCCCTCCCCCATCCCTCGTTTGTTTCCACCCCTCCCCCTCCAGCTGCGGCGCCTGGCCTCCGGATCCCTGATGGACGGCTCCCCTTTTCTCCTTCTCCTCCATCTCTGTCTCTCTCTCTCCCTCTCTCTCTCTTTCCATCAGGCTCCACGAGGTGTTCCTCACGCAAGGAACTCGCAAGAGTGCCGAGAATATTAAGGACGTGACAGAAACAAACGAAACAAATAGGAAACGTCTTCCTGTGTGCTGCAGAGTTGAGTTTTCTGTAGCTGATGTGATGAATCACAACACGCGCATGCTCCAGTCGACCGAAATGGTTTGGGACCTGACCGCATCACTAGTGTTTCCGTAGTGTAGGCTACTGGAGAGCAAAACCACAGAATGCTTCAATATAATACTAACAATAAGAATCAGAACGATCTATCCGTCATGCCATCACTAGTTCACACATATTTCATACTGATTTAAAGAAACATGTTTTGAAAAATGTTCCTTACACTAGTGCACATTTTAACATGTTATATTCTGCATCCTGGCAAAAGCACTGCTAAATAAAATAATAATAATAATAATAATAATAATAATAATAATAAATCATATACAAGCTGACTAATAAATAAACTGTAAATATTTCATGCATAGAAAAAATGATACAAAAACAGTAAATACCTTCCATACAACTCAACATTAAACACGGAACATTTTTATTTTATTTAAACTGATGGAATGAAGTCTCTAAGACAGGATGTGATAAGAGAGAAGTTTGGGAACACCTGTGCGTCATTTCTACTTCACCTTTCACGCGCTGCCTCGGTCTTTCCCACTCCATGTCACCGATTTCTTTTTATTTTTTATTCTTTCTTTCTTTCTTTCTTTAATCACGATGCAGTTTAGATAATCCACAGATTTCATTCAGATGCCACAAATCCCAGCAAATCACCTTCGGGAGCCTGAAGCGCACGCGGAAATGGTATACACAGACCAATAAAAATAGAGCATCAAAAAAAAAATTGCGTGTGTGTCTCTCTCTCTCTCTGTGTGTGTGTGTGTGTGTGTGTGTGTGTGTGT
>CM041004.1:8034753-8064940 GCA_022985145.1 Pangasius djambal
GGGAAAAAAAAAAAAAAAAAAAGGAAAAAAAAAGAAAAACACGTCGTTCAGTTTCTCTCTCTCCTGCGTCCCTCGTCCACCGGCCTCGATTCCACCGGCAGTCAGCAAGTCGAGCCTCCGGTGCGCGCTCCCGACCGCTCAGGTTCCGATACCGCTGGCTGAGGCTCTGCTGCTGCGCGCTCCCGTGCACCGAGCTCCCGAAATCGCAGCTCGTGGCTCTGCTGCGCGCTCCCGACTCCACCGCCGCCGCCACGCGCCTCAAACTACTGTCCCTCTTTGGTAGTCATGGTAACTAGGCTCCTAACATCCTTCCACTGCTGCGAAGCCACAGACTACAGCGCCTAATGCAAGCCAATAAACACTGTACAGCGCCTAATGCAAGCCAATCCCCAAATCTAAAGCAACGCCATAAGACAAGAAATCAATTAAAAGAACAGGTTTAAGATGAAGATTTAAGTTTTTTGATTGTAGGCTAATGTTCCCGGATTGAGTCTAAATTGCATTGCAGCCTGGAATTATCTGATGGAACCATCCAGAATTTCTGATAAATGTGCAAACGTATAGCCTCCAGGTGGGCTGTACATCTCATCTCATATCACACAGCCGTGTGACAGCTAGACTGTCGGTCGGTATTACCAGACGGCAGAAACACCTATTCAGTGCATAAAATATGGACATCGACATGTAGCTCTATATGTTTCTAACTAATTACTTATTAATGGTCTCCAGTCGAGCGTTCTCGTTAATTAAGCACTAATTTCCCATCTCCACGCTACACAGCTTATTTGATAGACTAATCCTCATTTATCCACCTATCTACACTACATGGCCAGAAGTATGTGGACACCTGACATTCACACCTCCACGTCGTATATACTCCTCCGACTCAGACTGTTGCCACAAAGTAGGAAGCACACGATTATTTCCCTTCACTGGAGCTAAGAGGCCCAAACCTGCTCCAGCATGACGGCGCCCCTGTGCACAAAGCGAGCTCCATGAAGACATGGTGTGTGAAGGTTGGAGTGGAAGAACTCGGGTGTCCTGCACAGAGCCCTGACCTCAACCCCACTGAACACCTTTGGGATGAACTGGAACTGGAGACTCCTTACCCAACATCAGCGCCTGACCTCACTAATGCTCTTGTAGCCGAATGAACACAAATCCCCACAGCCACGCTCCAACATCTAGTGGAAAGCCTTCCCAGAAGAGTGGAGCTCATTATAACAGCAAAGGGGAATAAATCTGGAATGAGATGTTCAACAAGAACATATGGATGTGATGGTCAGGGGTGCACTTACTCTTGGTCACCTATCTATCTATCTATCTATCTACTTACTTACTTAGGACAGGACAGGATATTTCATATTTACTGGAGCGATGTAATCAAATGTGAGTATACCTGGAGGATATGGGAAAATAAGCCTACTGATATTAGACCTAAATTGTTATGTATTCTGATTGTGCTATCGCTCGTGAACCCCTAATGTGATGTGAAAAATTTGGCCTGCCTTCTTATTTCGATGCTAAATAAAAATCATGAATGTATTGCTATAACGATTAGGCCTAACAAACGATATATTGTGCAGCCCACAGGGGAGGTGAACTGGATTAAGAAAACGCACAGCAGTAAAAGGTCAGAAATGTGAACACGGGCTAAAACCCGAATGAACTGCCCTTAAGTCATTCAAAACTATTCCCCAGATTAATTACACACACTGGAGAGCAGCTGCTGGTAAATTCCAACATGGCAGCGCATCCAATAAGGCGTATTTGCTTTAGTGAGCTTGAGCAATAAAACCTCGCCTGTTCCCCGTCACCTACACAACAAGCAGCTTTCTTTTTTAATCCTCGGGTATAAAAGCAGATGCTAATTAATAATCCGATGGCCAAAATTCACAATTCACAATGCTTGTTATTGCCAAGAATGCTTTCATAATAGTGCTTTTAATAACAAAGGATCATATACTACGGAGAGAGAGAGAGAGAGAGAGAGAGAGAGAGTAAAAGACCAGCTGTCCTTGGCATGGTAAAGTAATGGTAATTTGCAGCATTCCAAATTTGTATTCCTAAAGAAAACATTTTCACTGCATAAATTAGCAAGCTGTTGAGCTCTCCAAAAAAAAAAAAAAAAAAAAAAAAAAACATTGCTGAAATATAGGCTACTCTAAAGGCAGATGAATGCTAATCATGGCTTAAACGTCATTCTTGACATTGTTCTTAAAGAAAGCAAGGGGGAATTTCGGCTAAATTGGGACAGCATTTATTTTCTGAAACGTACGTTACCAAACCCTTGGAGTGGAACCTCTTAAGAGAAATAATATGACTTAATTGATAAGAGGGCGTGATCAGCAGCATCCAACAGGAAGTTGACCCCAGAAATGCCTGACTAATGCCTAATACGTTCCATGTGTTTACGATGCATATAGCGTATGTATAAAATGCACTCTCACATAATAAGCGTAAAGTTTAAAACGTGATCCTTTTCAGAAAGATGATTCGGTCATTTGGGATTAATTGTCTTAAAATACAATAAGCGGTGAGAGGAAAAGCGAAGGGATATAATGGCTGTATGAAACACCCCACGAATATGGTTAAATGATGCACTGAAGGATTTGATGAGCACTAAATTGGGTTTTTATGAAAGTTTCATAAGCAGGGCGATGAGAAGGTAGACTGGGAAATATGGAAAGTTACTTAGCCGTACTACTCACTACGCAGCGATTTTTCCTGGGTGTGTTGGTATTTTTCTTTAGATCGACGTCGACATTTAGTACCTTTTCAATCCTGTGTTACACTGCGAGAAATAAACTGTAAAATGTTACCCATAGTGGTGGGTTTTTTTATTTAATTTGTACATACTGAATTTTAGAAAAGCCTGGCTATGAATTCAAATGTTCGACTTCAGGAACGCTAACATGCAACTGTAGCCTACGGTGATAATTCGTTTATCTTCATTCTTCTTCATTCATAAGCCATCTAACCCCGTGGACACACCTCTCTGGAGAAACCAGAGAACCAGAGAAGAAACCACATGGACATGGGGAGAACATTCCTTCTAATTCTGCAGGTTTTCATATAAAGAGTTGAACAAATCATTTTTTTTTTCATTAGCTTGAGCTGTTGTGCTTAGTTCTATATGGTAACATTTTAGGGCCACTGTTTATTTAAAAAAAAAAAAAAGATTTTTGAACATTTTGTGAATAAAGTCATAATATTTTAAGGGTAAATTCATACATTTACAGTTTATATCCTGAATATATTTGTTTCTGGAAAGCTGCTTTGTGGCAATGTCCATTGTTAAAAGGGCTCTACAAATAAAACTGAATTGCAGTTAAGGATAAAGTCGTAATATTTTGAGAATAAAGTCATCATAATAGAACAGAATGGTCCATGTAATGAAAATAAATAAACATTTTACAAATAATGAAACAGTTCATCTTAGATTTTTTTTTTTTTAATTCTGGAAATATTATGACTTTTTCTTGAAATACTACGCTTTTATTCTTGAAACACTCCAGCTTTTTTCTCTTAATATTACGATTTTGGTTTCAAAATTATTACAACCTTATTAAAAAGAATTATGACTTTATTCTCTAAATCTTTTTCTAAAAAGAAAAAGATTCTAGGATCTGCGTAGTCACTAGACCTGTCTAATCAGCTATTTTTGGAGCAATATTTTATCCCATTTTTAGCGTTGCTTGATATTTACTATAACATCCCTGTTTTATTTTGTTGCGTTAAATTTATTTGTAATATTTTACACGACTTTATCTGGGACTGTGATGGCCAGCCGGGTGAGCAGGTAGCGCCGTAGTCGGCTACACACTTTGTCTTTGCGACACGGTCTGTCCCCAGTGAAAGGGTTAAACATGCAGGCTGAGGTGAGTGTGTGTGAGTGTGTGTGTGAGTGTGGGTGTGGGGAGGGGGGTAATAAATTACACTTTCCCTTTTTTTTCCACATTACCACGAGCACTGTAACACACAGATGGCCCTCTTTCCCAAACAAAGCATATAACCACACATAAACACCCACATTCCACAAAAACACTGTCTCTCACACGCAGACCTGACCCTGACCTCCCATGGGGACCCTTGCATTTGACAAACTACTTCCAGGTCAACTGAAGGTCAGACCAGTGGTCTAAAATAAACACACACACACACACACACACACACACACAGGGCGAGCGAGCGAGAGAGAGAGAGATGACAACAAAGAGGTGAGTTCAAGTTCAATGTCTCCTTTCCTTAGCTGACGCAAGTACAAAACTTAAACAGAAGCCGATTTAACAAAAGCAGAATCAATCTGGAGAAATACACAAAGTGAAATTAAATGTAATGAACGAACAATTAATGCAGAAAATAAATCCCAATACACACACTGCACTGAGTACTGATAGACTCCATATCGTACATTATACATGCAGAACCACATAGGCACAACACACTCGCTCACTCACTCACTCACACACACACACACACACACACACACACACACTAAAAACAAATATAGCAAAGGAAAAAGAAGTCAAACAGGTCATCAGCAAGATCAATAACCCTCCCACAAGGGGTTGCCATGACAACAGCCACTGCTAACTACCAAAAGAAGAAAACCAAACAAACAAAAGAGAAAGAAAATAGCACATCTTACAGTTAAAAAAAAAAAGCCTTAACTAAGCGCATCTCTTGTAGTGCTTTGTTTTGCTTTTACATGAAAATCATTTCATATCTCCTAATGCCAGACAGGAGGAGAACTCATCTGTGTCACGTCTAGCGTAAGGTGCGCTCGTTTACGCTCAGTCGAACACTAGCTTCACAGCTTAGAGCGATGTAACAGAGATAAATTAACCCCTTCTTTAAACTCCTAACCTATTATTCAGTTCTTCGTCTTGGTGTATAGGCTATTATACATTAACTACTGTAAATTAATCAGTAACTACTGCTTAACTACTGGTTAGTGACTATTAATGGGAAAAGGCATGTGGTTATGAAAGTCTGCAGCCACTGAAATATCGTGTATGGTATATGTAGAGTAAAGCTTTACTTTATTAAAATACTTTTAAAAAAATCATATTATTTTTGTACTAATGTGTGAATCCATTTAACGTCTCATGCATGAATATCTGGAATACTCCACAAGTCATACACACACACACACAACCGGAAGCTGCATCAGCAGAATTTCCTCAAGATCCTCGGGAGAAAAATGTCGCGTTCAGTGATATTGCGATATTAACTTACGAGACCCCTACTGAACGTACATGCCTGTTCCCCACATTTGACCGAACATAAATTATTAATGTTAAAAAAATAATAATTTAAGTAAATCGTTTGTACGTGGTTCATGTCCTCACCCCATTAGAATCGATGGTAGCTAAGCACATTTGGTGTGTTTTCGAATTCCTTTGCTAAAAACTCAACATGTTACTCATTTAAGAGCAAAATGCTGCCATTGTCATCAAAACGTCAGCGATAGGACACTAACCTGAGCCCGTTCAGCTGATATAGATACAGAGTCACTGGCTGCTTGAGAGAAGAAAAGATTTGTGATGTGTACTCTGAAGGTCTAAATAAAAACGTTTCCAAGGTTTTTTTTTTTTTCTTGGAAATGTAATTAAGTAGGATTACAAGTATTCAATTTCAATATCATTATTCAAGTAAAGTATAAATACAGCAAAACAAAAAATACTTAGCTCTAGTGATGAAGTACAACTGTTCAAGTATTTTCCAGCTCTGTTGCCGATTACAGTTCCATTTTTCTTGTTCCAGTGCCATATGGTTGAGAAATGGGAGCCAATCAATTGCAGAGTTAATTAAACACATAGATTCATCTACAGCAGCAACTCAATCATCTGAAGCCCATTAACACTACTGGGGGAGATGACCCGCTTAGACCTGACAGCCACGGTGTGTGTGTGTGTGTGTGTGCGCGCGTGTGTGTGTGTGTGTGTGTGTGTGAGAGAGAGACAGAGAGAGAGCGAGAGACAGAGAGAGAGCGAGAGAGCGAGAGAGAGATAGCCCTAAGGCATGGTGCATCCATTCCATTAATTTTTTTTTGATAGTAAAACAGTAAGTGCCGTGCCAAAGTGTGTAATTTAAGCACTTTAATTAAATGCCTAAAATCGAGAGCATTTCTGCAGAAACAAAAAGTTCTCTAAACTCTTCACACTCTCTATAAACAGCAGCCAAATTACACAGTTTTATTAAAAAAAACTATAAAAAAAACTCTCTGTTCAGCCAATTCAGCCAAAATTAAAGCACCAACTTAAAACATGATTGCTATTTTCAAAACTTATTACATTCGCCATTGTCCGCTGTTATTGTTGGCCCTACAAAAAGGCACTCATCATTGTGCCCAAACACACACACACACACACACACACACACACACACACAGCTGTGCTATGGTCTCAGCAGAGATTGCTAAGCAGTAAGTGTACTTCATGCCAAGCTTAAGATCTTATGCGCCATAATTTAGCTGTGTATATATGCACAATTTTCACTGACTGTAATTTTTTTTCTGAAAGGCAGCCCCACACACACAGACACACGCACACACACACGCACACACACACACACAAATTCATACCAAAATAATAGGTCATAAAAAGTGGCATCTTTTTGGCAAACCACGCAGCCAACGCCTACAGTCAGAGGCAGGCAGGATGACGGAAAAATATTCTAATAAATGCATCATGTGAGAAGTTATTTACTATGCTACCACGTTGCCATGGCAACAGGGCAGGAAAATCTGGAAAATCTGATACCGCAATAAAACCATGTGACACGGTAAGGCAAAAATAACCGCGACGTATGCCGGCACGTGCATAGGTGCTTCAAGGTGAGACAGATTTCCTGGATTAAAAGAATTCAGACACTTCCGAGGAAAAACGGGAGGATTAAATCGTTCTCTCTGTCTCACCCTCTTTCTCTCTATCACACACGCTCCCTCTGTGATCGCGGAGACAAGGGTAATTAAGAAGGGCACACGATAAACGTCACCTTTTTCAAAGCTCACTAACCCCCTAAATCCCAGGGCGGTGTTAAATGAAGGGAAGATTTCTCTTCCTTCTAATTTCTGACGTTTTTCTGTCATTTTTCTTTCCCTCCTTCACACAGACCATTTACCCATTTCCACTTATCGAAGATATAAATATCTTTAAGGTTTCTCTCTAAGTTTTGACACATCGTCCTTTTTTCAGTAAGTATTCCTGTCACTGAATCCAGGGCAAGCATGATATATGAAAGATGTTCCAGTACAATCAACAGTAACTCATCTGTGTGATCAGCAAAAGACGCATAAGCCGCACAGCATTTAAGGCAAAACAGCATGAATTTGTCAGCACTGAGAGAGGAACATAAATTGAATAACATCTGAAGTATAAAATCCATAAACCCCACAGTATTTAGAGGGAAAAAGCATCATTAAAGCTCTGGCTCTCACAGGCAGCTTTAAATCTAACAAAGTTCCACAGATTTTTTAATTAACATAATCTTTTTAAGTTTAAGATTTCAAGTTGACGTTATTTATAGACCCATTTTTTTCTACAGACATTGAGACTGAAAGGCTAATAATTATAATAGCTCAGTAATAAATATAATAACTATGATGTAATGTAACAAAAAAAAAATAATGATCAAAGAGCCGAGGTAATCAGACCAACTTGATCTAGAACCGCTGATCTAAATGCATGAAGTTCAGAAGCAAAAAGCAAAGCATTTGAAAAAAAAAAAAAAAAAAAACTCGAATCAACTGCATCTGAAGTAAAAAAAAAAAGTACATAAACTGCAGAAAAGAGCAAAAGCTTCACGTGTAATCTATAAAGATGTAATTACACCTTTCTTACTCTGTGAACAAGTGGGCGGTGTCCTATCCCATAAGCCCTGCCCACTCGGCACCGCCTCTCCGTTCAGGTCGACCAGCTGCCAGAGGCCCCTCCCCCTGTCGGTGCGGCGATCGAGGCGAAGGCGAAGCCTGACACTCTGCACGCCCAGGACGCTTGGTATCCAGGAGCCGGTGGAATCGTCCAGATCCCTGCCACGCAGTCTCATTCCCTCGGCAACACACACTTCAACCCTAACATTACACTGAGGGAAATAAAAGAAACACACACACGTAGGCAAAAGTTACACCTTTCACAATGATCATGATCATTTCACTTCATTTATTGTGTATTCACTGTAAAGGCAGAGTCGACAGTAAAGAAGTATACATTTACATTATATTATCTTTACAGACCATCGCTCTTGCTTTTTATCACTAGTAACATTCTGTACAGCTTGCAAGTAAAATACTTACAATTTGAAATATTCATAATTATATTTGCACGCTAAAAATAAACATAATCCAGTACATACAGGGCTTATTTGGTTGACGCTTTTATCAAAAGCAACTTACAACTGAGCAAACGGTTAAAGGTCGTGCTCAAGGACACGACCAGAGGAGCGCTGGGATTTGAACACACAACCATGTGACCTCTAACGCAAAGCCGTACCACTGAGCCACCACAACTAGCATAACCGGCTATTTCAACTACCTCTACCGATGAATTAACTCTAACTAACGCTAAACGAATCTTTACCATCCTCCCTCCTGCTTAAAACGTTATATATCCCATTATGCACTGCGTTTTCTGCTGTTTTACTGCACTTCTGTAATTGCCTAATCGTTTACAGTACAATCCTGTAAAATAATAAAACAGTATTTTGCTGTAAAGTAAATACTACACATTTACAGCATTTGGACAGTTACGTCTAGAGGATTGTGTGAGTGTACTGAAATACATAACATTATGCTGATGGTGTTGTAAGCAACGTCGCAAGAAAACATTTTTCCAATTGCAGCACATTCTTTGAACAAGCAATATAACGAGCGATGTCCTTAACACGTATGCTTTTGAAAGGAATTTGTTTCTTACAGCCTCAGAAGCACGTTTCTCGCGCGGCTTATGAAGGACATTTGCCACCTTGTCACTGATTCATTTCCCAGAACAGCACACACTGCTGCGTTTATTCCGTATGTACATCTACATGCATATAATGACAACTTTGTTGTTGTGTTAACTTTTCCCTAAATCTTCCCACCTCTGGATACACTGTACATACTGTATGTATAAGAAATTTTAAACAGAATATATAATTACGCATTACTCAATTACTTTCAACCAAAGATTAAATACTTAAAAGCTTCAAGGAACTTGCCAGTGTCTCCAAAGCCATTAATCTCCATCGTCTCCTAACCTTTTAATTAATCAGTTCTTAAAACGAATCATTTCTCTCATTTTCTACAGCAAAACAAAAGCCCTGAAACAAGTCCGGATGACACATGTGCCCGACTCTAATGGAACAACGCTTTCAACTGAATGACCAACGGATTCAAAAATTGCATGTAAATTAGGAAACCGTGTTGCACAAAGGAGCCATTGAGGAACAAGGTCTAAATAGTTTGGCCCGTGAGGCAGAGCTCATTTTTCTGCGGATTAAATAAGAAAAAGTGAACAAAGTTCTTCCTTTTCAGTCTTGCCCTCTTTCAACCTCTTTCTCTCCCATTGAAAGTCTTTATTGAGTGGTTCTGTGCTAAAGACCGAGCCAGACCTGCACTCGAGAGCCATATATTTTCCCAAGTTAGCGAATAAAAGTCTTTCTGGAAAAACAATGAATAGATCTTCAACTTAAATGTGAACATATCTTCTCTCATGGGGAAATGCGCTTTAATATAGAACCCTTACGGGATTTTCAACTCTTCGAACTCTTACGCAGTGTTTCCCTATCGGAAAAAAAAAAATCCAAGTAGAATCCTTTCAGGAAGCCAAGAACTCCTGAACTATCCAAAGAACCCTTGAGGAACCCTGAACATAAATATATATATATATATATATATATATAAGTCTATAAGTATATAAGGTTTTGCTACAAGGTTATGCTTTTTTTCACGTTTGTCGAAGCAATGATATGCTTGTGTAATGAGCTACAAATACAGGAAAGAGGTTGTTTATCCAAAAGCGCAAAAAGAAGACATTTAAAAACGATAAATCTGTCACCACCTGACATGCTGAAAGACCGAAAAGTCTTGAAAACTAATAAAGACAGGCACGCAGGGATCAGAGTTAATGAAACGGTGCCGAGCCGACTCCAGAGCTCAGTCACAAGGTTTTGATTATGTTCTCCTAAGTACAAAACAGCCACAAAAGGCATACATTTAATATTACAGAGCTCGGGCAAGAGAATGGATGCACATGAACGTTTCTGTGAGAAGAGATGGAAAAACAAACCAAGTTTAAATACGAACAGACTGAGAAACACAAGCCCCACTCCTCATCTTAACCTTTACCTTCCGTTATTTTAACATCAGTTAGATGACAAGAAGGGCTACGAATTTGCATTCGAGCCTGTTGGGAAAAGAGTGAACAGATATAAAGCAACACACACACACACACACACACACACACACACACACACACCTACTGGACTACTCGGAAACTTTCTCAGTGTGATATTGCTATTGCATGTAAGCATGTACTATTATTTATAATGACAATAAAACTTTGCAAAAGTGAATAAAATTCTTCACCTTTTTCTACAGTACAGATTTTTGTAGCTATCCGACTGCCATTATGTTTCTTAGGCATTATTTTAATTTAGAGCTAAGTGCAGAGATGAGAAGACAGTATAAGCTAAGATATCTTTAACATTACACTGTAACAAAACATAAACGGAATAAAACACAACGGGGCATGCTGTTACAGGAAGATAATCAACGATCGGGTGGTATCGTGCCGATCAGCAACTTGTCAAAGGTTACAATTTTTCATTATTAATGAAAGACTTTGAACCTTTTAAAACTCTTGGCATTTAATGTACTATAGTATAATGTAATATTCTGTCCTGAACACTCTCCCACGGCGGAAACCTTACTGACCGTTACAAAGCGCTGACACTGGAGACTCCTTCCATAACAAATTCTTACAGACAGCTTCATCATATCAGTGACGATACTTTTTTTTGCTTAAACTATTTACTGTTAGCCTTATCCATGTGTAAGTTCTTACTACAGAAATAATAACCTATTATACTTTTAAAAAAATATTTAAAAAAAAAAAAAAAGCAAAAATGAGAGACTTCTAGAGAGAGATTTCTAGATTCTTCTGATAAACGACTGATGGCAAAAAAAGTGAAACTGACTATTTAAAAAAAAAAAATCTTAATCTAATAACTGAACACATGCCCTGCCACTGCAAGGTTATGAGGCTTAACATTGTTCTCGTAGAAGATATTAAATTGATATCTTCAGATTATTAAGGTATAAAATGTGAGATGCTAAATAGGTTGTTTTTTTTCACAATGTTGACGCAACAATGGAAAGGTGCGTACAGTTATGAATGCAAAGACATTTTGCGCCACAATTTGAATAACACACAACACAATGGTTCCTGTGCATCTGTACAACAAGCCATAAAAAAAAAAAAGCCCGTTTTCTTTGCAGTTAGTCTGAAACGAAATGCTGCAGGCTGCATTGTGCTTTTACGACACTAGCATGTTCTCTGGAATCGTTTCCGCAAAGGCCACTTCAGCATCGTATTAACATTCATGCATATTTGATTATATTTATATTTCGGCTTGTAGGCAGGGTGGGGTGTGGGCCCCCCTCGAGTCCCACTTCAATGGCAACTGAGGGAATCAAAGGCAGTGACATTCTCAAAATGTAGGTATTCAAATCGAGCGCAGTTCAGCACCCACTTTCAGCCGACACACAAAAGCACACACACACACACACACACACACACACTTGTGCATACATTCATACGTACTTACAGGCACATAGTTCAGAAAGTAAGATGGATGATGAATAAGCAGGAACATGGATAAAGAATATTATTTATATTATAATATTATATGTATTTTAAGCCGAATGGATACTGTGTGTGTGTGTGTGTGTGTGTGTGTGTGTGTGGGTGGGTGTGTGTGTGGGTGGATGGGTGTGTGTCTAAAAAAGCCTGGCAGCACAATATATATTAGATGTGGGAATCTCTAAGGCCTGAGTGATCCGATTTTGATTCAGGGTTCGACAAAGCGAATATAAATCGTTACTTTATGCAACTTGATATAACCTACATTAAAGCAGTGGGCGATCTGACTAAAAATATCATATCACGATACGTGAGAACGTTTCCACAAAACCAGATATGCATCACGAAATATAATTCAACTAACAACATGCTGGCAAAAAAACAGTTGTGTGTTTGAAGATAGATTTACTGAATGCCTACAGATAACAAAATTCAAAACAATTCAAATTCTAACACTGAAAAAAGGGGGAAAAAAAGAAATGTGTAAAAAAATGACCATTTCAAAGATTATGTAAATGAATTTACATGAAGTAAAGATTTAATATATATCTGATATCATAAGATACCAGTGATATCTCAGAAAAGTATATCACTGCATTTTTGCACATATTTATCACAATATAAATATCATATTGTCATATTTCCCAGCTCTACTACATTATAACTTTTTAAAACATTATATTATTTGGGTATTTTCATACATTTTTAAAAACACTAGGCTTAATTATTTCTGGCTGATGTGGAAATATGATATCGGTATTTTAAAAAATAGTTTTAAATATAAGCTATTGGAGGCTCTAAACCTTACTGAAATTAAATATTAAGACACATATCATGTACTGCTTTTTTTTTTCCACCCCTAGGCTTGATTTATTTTTTTTTTTATGTTTCTCTTATATCAGAAATGGTCTGTAAGGCGTGTACACTAAGCCTGTGCAAAAATATGCACACAATATATTAAAGAATCAATTATCTTTCTCATGTCTGAATTCCCGCTAGAGATGTTCATCTTTACACTGAACTGAGCAGAACTGAAGGCTTCAGGTAGCTGGGTTTATCCGTCATTCTCAAAAGACTGGAGGACATAAAAGTCCTTGAATGTGATCTTAACCAAGCACCATGCACAGCGCAATGTTAATTCCCATGGACACTTCCGAAGGTTCATTTTGATTTTCCTTTTTTTTTTTTGCTAAAACGAAACAACTGCTCTGTGAAGAAGACGAAGAAGAAGAAGAAGAAGAAGAAGACGACGACCATGGCCTGTTTCCAATTCCCCTCTTCGTAATGTGGATAAGGAGGCTAAGCTAAAGGTTGGGAAGAATCAATTCGGCACAGCGTGGCCCGTGACACACTCTTCTTAATCAAAGCCCACTTTGTCTATTACAACAGTCACTCTGTTATAAAAACTACAGCGCTCACTGCCTTCAAAGCTGAAAGAGTACTGGAGTGCAGCTGACAAGTCGCCAACTGAGCCCTTAAGTCATTTGTATGTCTTTCCATTTATCTGCAACCTCATACAAGGGCATTTGTTTTCATGGTGTGCACCTTAACACTGGACAGAACAGGTAGAGCACAGTAACGCTGCTGATAACTAGTCAAGTGTCACTGAGCCAAGAGGATATTACATCGAATCAAACCTTTTACTAGTTACATTACATTAACGAGCTTTATTCATTTGACTGCCGAAAGGACTGGCCTCATGACACGGACTGTGAAGTGAAAAGGTGTGCCTGGCTTTATGGAAATGTATTGGCTATATCGGATAAACTCACCTGATTTGACTGCCAACCTAATCACAGGCAATGAGAGGTCAGTGAGAGGTCAGCAGTCTGCAGATCTTTCAAAACAAACAGAATTAAAGCAGTAGTTGTCAACTAGGCAGTTTGACCATCGCTGATCGAACTCCATGAAGTAGAATTCCGTCCACATGTGAACGTAGCGTTTGGTGGGGCAGGAAGACATAAATAATGACATAACCTCAGACCAAATTAAGTCAAGAGAATAGCACGGTTCACTTACACTAGAGGCTGGTATCTAGCGTAATTTCAGAGTAATCCCATCAAATGCCGACAACATACAGCCATTTTGAGCGGCTTTAGACGTCCCTCTGCTCAACCGTGCTCGATACAGAAGGTGTGTTTCCCGTCGCCTACGAGGCTCACACAGAAGAGCTGATACTGTATCATTAACCAGGGTTGCCAGGTTTACATTACATTTACATTTACGGCATTTGGCAGACGCCCTTATCCAGAGCGACTTACAATTATCTCATTTATACAACTGAGCAGTTGAGGGTTAAGGGCCTTGCTCAAGGGCCCAGCTTGCAAGTTGCAGCTTGGCGATGCGGGGACTTGAACTCTCCACCTTCCGATCAGGAGTCCAATGTCTTAACCACTGAGCTACCACTTCCCCCTCACCTACCACCTACCACTTCATCTACACCTACATCTCAAAAACCACACAACAGACCCAGCCCTTAAATTAATTACACACTGGAAACACATTTTTCTTCTTCTTCGTCTTCTTCTTCTTCTTCTTCTTCTTCCTTTGTGTGAGAAACGAGGTCACCGTGGTGCACACGCATCTCTAAAGTATAGCCATCATCCACTCCATATAAATCCCCCTTTCCCTCTCCAACACTGTTCAATATACCTTACAACAGAAATGTTTCTGTACTTCATAGACACACTGTCGGAACTTGGCTTTGTTTGTGGAAATTTATTCAGTTTAATTCTGATTACTTGCTATAAAACAAGCTCTTGGCAGCCGTGGAGTATTATAAAATCCCAATTTGATGTATAAACTGCAACCCTGGCAACTCCGTCATTAATAGTCCTGTCATCGGCTCCTCCCTCGAGCATGGGGCAGCGTGATTCCTGCCCCAGTGGCCTCTATTATCACTCGTTGTAGTACGCACTATTATTTGCAGTGATAACTCGACGGAGCTAAGCGGAGCTAGAAAGGCGAGCAAATCGAAGTGCCATTGGCTTAAACATTATTTATAAACAAACTGCAACACTTTTTACATCACTGGTCATTCAAAGGAGGTAATTAGTGTTTGAATGGAGTTGTTAATGAGGACTTGAAGATTTCCAGGCCCTATGGATGATGGCTGCCGCGCAGTCCATAACGCAAGTGACCTTGAATTTCAACTTCAAATGTCATCGCTTCTTTCAAGCAGAATTAGATACTCCCAAATTAACATGCGAATATTTTTATGCATAAATCAGCCTGACATCCCGACCATTTACACACTGCTTGTCCCACCGCTTTAGCATCCACTATATCAAGATCTGGAGTGTCCAGGTTGGGGAAGAGTGAGGGATTCACTCTCTGTCCTTGTTTTTAGAGAACAGACCTGAAGGTCACCAGGAGTTAATTATTTACCCCTCTTTCACACCAAAAGTGTGTGAGCTTACTGTTACCGTGAAGCTTATTTTCTGGATGGCTCAAGAGGCACACACTGGCGAGAGCTTATTTTTCCAACCTTGAAAACTCATACACATAGAGCTATCTCTAGTGGCTTGTTTGATCCAATAATAAAGACTGTGTGTGTCTCCCTATTCAGGCTGGCAACTTGCCTCGGGGTCCCATCACACACCCCACTGCACAGTGCATTTGAGTGTGTGTGTGTGTGTGTGTGCATTTTAAGGAGACAAAAAGAACACTAAATGCAGATCCCTGTCTAAAGGATTTCAGCATTCAACTTCCCAGGGCATGCTCCTCTAAAAATACATAACCATGTTTAGTCATTAGTCCTTTGGTGACGAGCACGTGCCATTCAGAATCAAACTCGGCCAAAGCCCTACTATGAACGAGTTTCAGTCACTGCCACTTGCAAACAGGCAAAGCACATGAACATGCAAATAGGACAGGATGCACAGGGGAAGCAGGCTGAAAAGTAAGATGGTGTGGTGTTTAATATTAGCTGTGTGCACAGGCTTCAAATACATACTGGGAATTGTTGACAAGGCAAATGCAGAATGCGCAGGTGGGGCACATCCCTGGAGAACACACACCTTCCTGTGCGAAAAGAACAATCCTGGTATAATGCATTAAACTTTATTATTGTTTCTTATCCGTTTCCGAACGCCGCTGGTTGAAAAGTGGATGATAACATTGCTCCTGTTGTACAACACACAGCAACATCCGAGTGCAAGTGGGAGTTCAGTCTGCATCAGTGCATGATCGCGTCGTAACGCGTTATAACGCTGCTCTCCAAACACTGCATGACTAGCAAACCATAAACATCCTGAACGTCGCCTGGATTTCCAGAGCAAGAGCTCCGTTTGGCAACTTGGCGCGCGCTCGGGGTTCTTATACCCTAAACACACACACACACACACACACACACGTCCAGCAATGCAAAAAAAAAAAAGAATAATAATAATTCAAACAGATATACACTTTACCTCGGCGTCTGTGGGTGTTATGGCTGTTAGTTGATCCTCATGGGTCTGGCGCGTGCACACCGACCGCCTCGCCCCGGAAGCCGCGAGCTCGGTTTGATGAAGCGTTTTTTTTTTCGGTTGCGGGAAAGAGAGAAGAGCCACCGCGCGGATTTCAGCTCGCGAGGGAGCTAATTATTAAACAGCACGAGGAATCTCGGGTTATTTATTTAAATATTTACTTATAGTTAAATATATATATATTTTTATTATTATTATTATTTTCTTACGTGGGTCTTGTGCAAAGTGCGTAAAAACGCCAGGATTTCCGATTATACCCGTCTGAGGGTGGGGGGGGGAAATGTGCATCATTTCCCCTCCATCATCACCACCACCACCACCACCATCATCATCATCATCATCATCATCTCTGAGAAGAGACCTGCAGCTGGAAAGCTCTTCGGTTCCGTGGTTAAGGTTTGAACCGATTCCCAGTGCGTCCAATTTGCCTTTGGGGCTTTTTTCGTCATTCAGTGGTGCTTATGTAACACACTGCTCCAGAAATGTTTTATTATTTACAATCCTTCATGATTTTGCCCCCCTACTAACACACACACACACACACACACACACGCACGCACATCTGGCAGGTAACAAAAGTAGCCCATCTATGCTTTCACCTCAAAAAAATCTATCTTTAATAAAGGACTAAAGCCGCAGTTCATCTTTCTGTGCTGAACCGAAAGGAACACAGTGAAGAGTGTAATTTTTAAAAAATGTGATTTTTTTTTTTTTTGGGATCAGTTGGAAAACTTGCGCTAAAACATCAGCATCCATTTAAATAGAGCTCCCTAAAACAAGCCTTGCAAACTGACGTAGAATCCAAATGTCCATGAGCTCTCCGTAGTGGCATCCTAAATGAATTCCCCGCTGCTGGAGGTTTAATGTAAAAAAAAATAATAATAAATTAATTTTAAAAATGGAGTCTTGACATTAATGCGCAAAAACGCACCTAAGCTCTGCGCGACACGGGAGACGCCAAACGCGCGTTGCTCTGTTACTCACATGAAAGTGGATTATCCCTGTTCAAACTGGGGGCTGAATTTAATCCCAACTCTTAACTCTTAATAATCTTCGAATATGTAAACTATCACAGCTTGTTCATTACCAAAGATAAAGGGATGGAGGGAAAAACCGAAAATTGCGCCCTCTCCTTTTTTTTTTTAGACAACGTGATTTTTATTTCCTTTTATTTATTAATTTTTTTTACTCCCTCAGGAAAATTCCAGTTAAAACAGTAAATCCAGCGAGTCTACAGGATTTAACTGCACCGTGTAAATGAACAGAAGCGGAAATGAATTAAAATGTGGATTATCAAATCTCCAGAACAAAGCCTTAAAGTTGCAGCCTGATGCGAGCGGTCTAACCTCTCCCGAAATTAATTAGGGACTGTTTCCAGCCATTTATGGAGTAGTCTATTTATAGCTGGGCACTTTTAGCTGGAAAATAAGGAACACATGAGCAAGAGGAGGTGTGGACATTTCCTTTTTTTAAAATAAAAAAAAATCTCCTTCGCGTTCAGATAAACAACGCAATGATTTTCACTCAGCACATGCGGTGATGATGTTGCGCTCAGTTGTGAGTCTTTTAAAATGAAAAAAATGAAAAAATAAATGTCCAAAAGACAGAAGAAACCAGTTGGTGCACTTGGGAATGCAGCCCTAATTTGTTTGTACCAGAAAAACAGTAGGTGTGATGAATAGTCCAGGGTCTGTGGTTATCTGATGTACGTCTCCACCCCCCAAATAGGTAATTTTAAAAATTATTTTATTTGAAATGACTTAAATACAAATAATATATATTTTCCATTTTTACAATGAGTATTCTTGTAAACAAAAGTGGCAGACATACTGGTTTTCTGGGCACTACACCTCTTTTCCGGCTTGTTTTGCTGGGCTATACATGTCAAGCCTTTATTGGCCTATAACAGAGTGTGTGTGTGTGTGTGTGTGTGTGTGTGTGTGTGTATACACAAAGGCTTATTTTCACCCTATTTTCCATGTCACAGCTTCTCATACACATCACTCTAAAGGAGGACACTACATTTGAGTGGATCTGTAATACTAAACTGTCTACCCCACTGGAAAAATGTGTATCGTCTGGTACATCATTTAAGGATGTGTGCGAGTGTGAAACCAAGATACAATGCTTTCATTAAAGACACAAACAGCATTTTGTTTAGGCTAATGCTAATTCAAAAGAGGGAAATAATAAAAAGGTCTAAGACTGGCTACTGAAAAGAAAAAGAAAAAAAAAAAAATGAGCAAAACTTCCGGATGAACCATTAAAATACATACGTGCCACTGGGCTCCATCATGTCCTGTATTATCAGTTTAAAAAAAATAATTAAAAAAATCATAACAGAAGTAGTAAAAAGGGGGAAAACATAATTAAGGAGATATTTTATACATATCCACAGTTCATGCTTGACTGCAGTACATCTTTCTGAGAGCGCCAATGATCAGATCTCACGGGCCACAATTACACGTGCAAGCGCAGCCGGACATCACGCAGCCATCAAAAGAAAATAATAATAATAATAATAATAATAATGAAAATATCCCCACTGAAAAATACTATTTTTATTTCCATCTAAAAACCACGTCCACAGGAAGGCTAAATCCAGCCCCTTTTATTATTATAGCAGGGGCCTGACGGCAGATTGGGGGCATCCAGCCCATTAGTAACCTTCACAGCACTACTATAGACATGTCACAGCCTAAACAAAGAGCTTCTCGGGAGGGAGAATAAAGCTATAGTTCTCTCTCTCCGCTCATCCTGCTGACATAAAACAGACCACACAATCGACTGTTTGAAACCACAAGACAGTACGTCGCCTCCGCCTGGTCAATAAACCCCCCCCTTATCCTCTCCGAAACTATGTCCAAACACACTGATGAAATATATCCATGTGATCACAAAAATTAATACATTCAAAAATAAACAAACTCTCTTATCTAAACACTAGCAAAACCCTAAGAGGGGGGAAACGGGGCCTACAGTCACCGGCTCACAGCCCTGTGATTTCAACCCATCTGAAATGAAGGCAATAAAATTTCACATCATATAAATAACCCACTGCGTACACAGCCTTTTTTTTATTATTATTTTAAATAAGGTTATTATATGGATAACTGCAATCGATTATTGGCGTCGCAATTAAAGGCGACAAAATAAATGCAAAAAAAAAAAAAAAAAAGAAGATTTGCCAGCAGGAAACACAAATCAACATCTCACGAAACTTTTAATGGATTTAAAAGTGACGCTCTACACTTTCCAGTAAGGATAAGGCATATCTTATAATTGGAATGTGATCTAAATACGAAAATACTAAAATAACGGATTTCATCAAAATTAGCAGGCTGAAAATGCTAGTCTTATAGTCGTGGGAAGCCAATAGGAAATCTGCCGAGATCCTGATTACCTGACTGTCTTGAACTCACTCTGCCATTAAAGTCTTTCACTGTCCAATTAAACAACACCCTAAAGAGACACAGTGCCATGGAGTAGTGTGCCGTTAGCAAGTCCTGGGGTGGCGAGGGGTTGGCGTGGGACGACAACGACCATGAAGAGGACGTTTTCTTTACGCGAAGTCAACCCGCACCTGCTGCGTTCGGATGTCGCAGTGAACTTTAGCCTTAGGGGAAAGATATCGCTAATAAAAATACGAACGGAAAACAGCAGCTAAGTCTACCTGTGAATTCACACAGGTCTGTATTAGGACCAAGACACACTAAACCATACGGCTGGTCCATTATCAAGGTTAGAGCGCACTAAAAACCTGGCAGTGGAATGTCTGAAATCGTCAGGAGGAAGAGATGATGAGTGTCGCGGGCAGAGCTGATGCAGAGCGTCCAAGACCGCTAACTAGAACGAAAATGAGATGATTAATATTTACGCCTCCAGTTCCCTATTGAGCATTGCCACTCAACACCATGTGCACCCGTTAGCCTGTCCAGCTCACACTGCCCGCATCCTAATCACTTACTTTATTACACTATAAATGTGAAGAAAGAAAATACGCAGAAAATGCACAAAAAATAAATCAATGACTAAGCAATATGTTTAAAAAAAAAAATTAAAAAAAAAAGATGATCATGAGGTGCCTGTTTTGAGGGAAGCAGTCTGTTTATTTCTCTTAAACGGCAGTTGGTAAAATGCCTCATTGTGGACTTCAGGAAAGAGACCCGGCAGCCATTTTGGATTTCAAAGTGAGCAGAACAAAAAATAAAAATAAAAAATAAAAAAATAAAAGAAAGATAGGAACTGCAGAGGGCCATCACATACCTCTTAAATGTTTGTGTTTACATTGTGTATGACAGCGCTTTTGAGCTGCAAAGTTGTGTGTGTGTGTGTGTGTGTGTGTGTGTGAGAACAAGACAGGGCACATGGGTGTGTGAGTCAGTTCTTATAGGGTTGACTGGATTAGTCATTGTCTTCGTCGTCTTCTTCCGACTCCTCGATCCCGTCGCTGTCCTCCTGGTCCTCCTCCTCTTCCTCAGTCTCTGGGATGTCCCACTGTGGATGGTTGTCCAACACGGCCTTCGCTTCATGCACCTCCAACTGGGAACGGCACAAACGCACACTGTTTGTATGCCTCCAAACTAGAAGGCGTTTACTCATACAACCAAGTGTGAGAAATTCTGACCGCGCACCACATACACTGAAATAACGACCAAATGTGCCGGACACTACAGACGACGTTACGGGGGAAAAAACAAAACAACACACAAACAAACTGACCTTCAGCGGCTTAACCTGATCCAATCCCATAAACGAGTCTGACTTCAGAATCACTGAATACTGATAGTTCCCTGTTTTGGATGGAGCAGGGAATTTCAGCTCGACCTGCACAAAAGGAAGATTAAGGACATGAATGATTTTAATGATTCTAATGAATGAGCCACTGCATACAAACAGGATGCTCGTTTAGTCACGAAACCAGATGAAATACACAGACTTTCCATCCAGACAGTATGTCTATGTCACTAGGTGAATTACGGTGCACCAGTTTGTCTGCTCAGTAACTGTCTCTTTAAATGTACAGACACTGCAGCATGGATGTTGCCTGGCAACAAGCTGCTGTGGAAAAGATGCAGCTAGTCTCTCTCGCGCTCTCTCTCTCACACACACACACACACACACACACACTCAAAGCACACAAACAAATCCCATTTATACAACAATACCCACAATGCTCGGCACACATCTTATACATTTCTATAATTTAACATTAGTGAAGTAGCCATGAGCGCTATCGTGGGTCACGTTTGCTAAAGAAAATGGCTAGAAGTATCAGTGCAATCTAACATCTTTAATTTGAGTGAAAGATTGAAAACGCGATGTGTTGTGATCAGCAGTAAACTCTGTCAACAGGACAGGAGCCTCCAGGAGCGCTCGCTCACCTCCTCCGTGTCTTTCAGAGTACAGACGTGGTAGGGCATGGACACCAGCGTCTGCTCTTTGCGGTCGGCGATGTAGAGCCACCACCACTCCTGCTTCTCCTCTGGGAAGTACAAACTGTACACGGGATGCGTGATCTTTGACTTGGTCTCCAGCAAGGCTCGCTCTCGCCGCTGGATGCTCTGTTGCAGGGCCTCCCATTCCTACAGGCCGCATTACAAAATATTACTTGCATTCGCAAAGCTTTAATTCAACTCAGCAACCTTTAGTTTTACAAAAGACACACCCACACACCTCCTCATCGTCTCCTGTGACCTCGTCTGCCTCGGTGTCGCTCTGCTTGTCACTCTCGTCATCTCTCTCGCTGGGAGAGTCCTTGTTTCCCTCCGCTTCGTCTGATTCGCTGCCCTTGTCAGAGAGCTCTTCATCTTCCTCTTTGGCTGCTGCAGCCATTTCCTGGAAGAGCCACAACAGCAACAGCAGTCAACAGTTGTCTTTAAGGCAATTTTGGACAGTAGGATAGAGTAGGATCTGCTAGAGCAAATGGCACTCAGACATGAACTCGAACTGTGATTGGCCACTTACATTTCCTGCCACGTTGCCATTGGCCTGTTTGGCCTTGTCTCCTTTGACCTGCTGCTGAGAGACTGGCTTTTTCTTCGTCAGTTTCTTCTTTTTGGACTTGGCTGCTTTCTTAGCACCTTTACTCTTGTTCTGCCAGACTTTCATTTTGTTCTTAGCGCCGTCACCTTGCTGAAAATAATTTAGGAAAAACCGATGTTCAGTGATTGGATTGCTTACCACTGAAATATGAACAGTGATTATTAAACTGGTGTTAAATGAAGCTTAATTTCAATATAATTAAAAGACG
This sequence comes from Pangasius djambal, assembly GCA_022985145.1. Taxonomy (NCBI): domain Eukaryota; kingdom Metazoa; phylum Chordata; class Actinopteri; order Siluriformes; family Pangasiidae; genus Pangasius; species Pangasius djambal. The sequence continues at coordinate 8,057,322 of CM041004.1, forward strand.
TACTGCCTCCTCCGTGTTGGCCTCCTCCGCAGGTGCTGGAGTCTCCTGCTCCTTCTCAAAAACCTCCTGAAATGGAAGACAAGCAGAAGTATATAATTAAAAACAAGACAAAAGAAGAATGTAGTCAGGAATGTATTACAGCGGTTCCATGAACGATCTGCATAGCAAAACGAAGCAAGTGAAATTTAAGCTGTTCCTTTTTGTTGCATTGCCGTCTCCCGCTAGCACAACTGGGGCTGCACAAAAGCAGTCTCAAAATTGCATTAAGATTCATTTCTCGGCGCAACTCAATTCAAGAATAGCATCGACTTTGTAGCACTTGCACTCAGGTGCTTAACGGATGAAACAGAGCACCAGTATTCGCCTTTATTCACCGTGAACATGGCCTACAGGAGAAAAGGGAAAAACAATGTCGAAAAACAATCCTAATGCCCACTTGTAGTGAGAAGGGACAAAGTTTTTCCTAAACAAATGTTTAAAATTATGTATTAATATCAAGTAACAAGTAAGTCCTAATTAGTACTTCCCTAATTAATTCCCTGATTTGTAATAATTTACTAAACATACAATGAATTGTGAATCACAGTCATGATACTGAAGCCAAAAAATAAATAAAAGCTACAGTAACAACGGACACTGAGTGCAGCCTGTGTGCAGCTTTTTTCACGTCTATAGACACGATTCAGAAAGTGTTTCTCTTAGTGAACAGCTTAGATTAAGAGGCAGTAACGTTTTACCAGCTACGGTTTACGACTAAGTAAATATAAATACTGATACAATGCATAGGAGTATATGGGTTTTAAAACTGTAAATCTAAGTTCACTGTAAAGTTTAAATCAAAACTAATTTGCTATTATTTATGCAAACTGACAAATTAAAAAAAAAAATACTCAGTTTTCTGAAAGTCAGCCTTAATTCTCCATCAGTACGGAAAACATTAGACTGACCTCTTGTGGATGCGCCTTGTAACTACACACAGTCCAGAAAACTCGGTGTGGAGTGTGAGGTACATTTCTTAAAGATGTTGACCTGAGACATCATCATCATCATCATCATCATCATGATCTCAGGTAGATTAAAAATGAACCCATACAAGGTGGCTTTTTATCTGTTTAATGCAAATATTAAATTACAACTGAGAGAGCAGAAATTCTAATTATATAGGGGAAAAAACAACATTTTATGCATTTAATTGGGTGAAAAAGTTGGTTTAAAGATAATCTAATAATGTGATAAAAGGGTGATTAGGGGATTTTGTGAATATTCAGCAGTAACACTTTCCAGTCTCTCCATGGCTTTGTCCACAACCACATTCTACAGCAGGGGTATCAAACTCATTTTAGGTAACAGGCCACAGTACATTAACTCCAACATTAAAAAAAAAAATTAGTCTAAATGACCAACTGCATAACACTGTGTTATCAGCATATAACTGAAAAGTATGTTCTGAATGCGCAGATGTGTTGAACACAACGCAGACAAAGCTGATAAACAGATTCCTACTCATTACCAAATTTTTATTTATTTTTTTTTAACCATGCATCTGATGTGACAAGTTACAGATCTGATCAGTTAAGACTTAATGATTATTAAGAAAGTTAAGAAAAATTATTATTACTATTATTGAATTGTATTTTATTATTAACTATTTTGACACATGCTTATATACCTTGTTTTATGTTATGTACTTCTGGTGTGTGAAGGTTGGAGTGGAGGAACTCGAGTGTCCTGCACAGAGCCCTGACCTCAACCCCACTGAACACCTTTGGGATGAAGTCCGTTCAAGCAGGAAGGTCAGTTCAAGCCTTCTCTATCCCTAGCCACAGGTTACAGCTCCTTCGAGAGGAACGTAATACGTAATACGTATCTTCATCCACCATTGGCTTCTAACTGCTATAGCAACCTCAACCACAGAGATGGACAATAAAACACCAGAGATTTCTGATACTGCCTCCTAAATGGAGGGAATGTCTAATGGGTTAAGGAGTTCCAGAAAATGCTCCTTCCACCACTCAGCAAAATTCTCAGCCGCCACTCAATATTATCCCCAGCCAACACTCCCCCTACTTGCTTAGAAGAGCATGTGCATGGTCTCATCATCCCTTCCAGAGGCTCCGAACAGTTTGCTAGAAGATCTTTGTGGTCACCTGAAAGCCTTTTCCATGGCCTTTCCAAACTCCTCCCATCCCCGAGCTTTTGCTTTCACACCTGATCTCGCCGCAGCCCTTCTGGCTCTCCTATAGCGCTCAACTGAATCAGGAGAGCCCTCGGTGTGCACTATTTGGAAGGCCTCCTTCTTCAACCTGATGGCTTCCCTCACCACCTGTGTCCACCAGAGCCACCTAGGGATACTGCCACGACAGGCATCAACAGCTTTCTGGCCACAGCGTCTTGCTGCTGACACTATAATTGAGGATTTGAACAGGGTCCATTCAGGAGAAGCCCTTATAGAAGTGTGAGTTACAATCATCTTTCGCTATAGGTTCTGCGAGGTTCTCTTGGGTTTACCAGGTAAATCTGCGTCCTGCGCAACAATTCAACTCACCACCAAGTGGTGATCAGCTGACAGCTCTGCTTCCCTCTGTAGCCATGTTTCCACACATATGGCCGGAAGTCTGATCATACAATCACAAAACTGATCACTGACTGTTGACCCAAGGCGATTTGGTACGAAGTACACTTATGAGCAAACTTGTGATCGAGGCTTGCTTTTCACCACATTTCACCACTCAGGGTCAGAACCAGGAGGCCATTCCTGGTCACCACTCCACTCACAACTGCCAAGTATCACCATCATTCTCAAAGTGAGCACTACAGGATTGATATACGCAGGTACTCACTCAAGCACCTGCTCCACCATCGCCACGAAGGATCAACACACCAACCTGATCTTCGGTGCAAACAACAGGTAGGAGTTTTCCTTCTTGAAACTCGAAATCTCATGGAGGCAAAGCCTTTAGTCCACTGGCGAGTATTCCCGCATCCGCCCGAAGTGGATCTCCAGTGGGAACTCTGGACACAGACGTTTGGTACCAGAGCTTTTACTGTGTGGGGGTGTAAGGACAAATATACTGTGTCTAGTCCACACCTTTCCACCTCACATACTAACTCAGGCTCCTCCCCACCAGCGAAGTGCACACTGGAGTTTACTACTTGCAGTACTGTTTACTACACAGCAGTCTCGTAATCACATAATCAAATGCTTCTCTTTTAAATATATGTACTTTAGTTGTGGATGGAAACACACAACAATTCACATTTACCCTCCTGGCAAATCACCAGGCAGGCCAACTACACACGCAAACACGTTACTTACAGACATCCTCTTCCGTGTTAAGGTGACCGTAACCGTGACGATGGATCCTGCTGTGATGTTATTACTATCTTCATCGTCCAGCACTTAATGGTAATAAAAAGAGAAACACGAAAAACGACAATGTGATTTAAACCTGGAATACTGGATGTAGATATGGCCACTGAAGCAAAGCCTCCGCTCCTTACCTTGAAGTTTGGTTTCCATGGTAATGTGGGGGAAGCTTCCGAGCACCGCTATAACCTCGTCATACTTCTCCTCTCCCAGAAACCTCAACATGTTCCTCCTGTCTGAGTCCTTCAGACTCACAAGGTCCTGAAGGCTCCGTACCTTATACTGAGAGAGAACGTGAGCGATTGAGTAAACAGGTATATAGGAATTAATATGTTTTGGGAAAACACTATATAATATATAATATGCTAATCTCTGACTATGCAATCTTGCTGAAGCCTCTGAACATTCAAGATGGAAACACACCTATCTTAATGAAAACCAACCAAATAAACAAGGGATATAAACACCATCAAGCTGAAGGTCAAGACATCTGGGGATCCGTGTACCTTTTTGGAGATGCAGTATCTGAGGTGCTCTTCCTCGAAGTGGGGCAGCTGCAGTAAAGGAGACTTGGCCTCCTGTAGCCCCTGCACCACCATCTGAGACAGCTTCATACAGTTCTCGATGGAGGACAGTCTGGGAGCGCGGAATCCTGCGTATATCATTCATATAAACCATTTGGGGGAAAAAAAAAACCACAATCTACAACAGTGTCATACTTCAAAATGAGTGTGTTTACCTCCTCTGCTGGTAGCCATCATTGTAAGCTGGCAACCAACGTTGATCATCTCCTGAAGCAGAGCCGGGCACTTTTTTACCACAAACCGCTGGTCTGAGAGAGATCCACAAACAAGCAGCAGTTAAAATGTCTGCCACTTCAGGCGTAATTTAAGAACAAATTTGGTTTTGATGTACAAAACATAAAAGCCTGACATTTTCAACAGTTCAGAGATCTTCGAAATCTTCAAAACGCCCTTAATGCGTAAACAGCTTCTGGCTGTTCTTACAGAGCAACCAGCAACAATGAGGGCAGGCAGAGTACGTTTGTCTGACAGACGTCTTGTTACTACTTTGTGTTGTACTGTTGCACATCACAGAGAAACCCATCACTGAGGCGGAGTTACTGTAGAGGAAATGGACTATAATCGTTAAAAGAAAAATGTTTGAAATGGTATGGCATGATCACGAGTTCGTGCGTGGACATGTATATGATTCTGATGAACCTTTATCCTTTGGGCTGATATGAGAACTTGGCTAACTAAGTAGCTAATAACTATGTTATTAACTATATGTAAATGACTTCATTTTTTTGCCACTGAAGTCTTGATATAACAGCTGATATTTCTTTTGTTTACACAATTTACTACAGAGTTTTACAATTTTATGGAATATACGCCGATCAGCCATAACATTAAAACCACCCGCCTAATACCGTGTAGGTCGCCCTTGTGCCGCCAAAACAGCTCTGAGCCGTCGGGACACGGACTCCACAAGACCTCTGAAGGTGCGCTGTGGTCCCTGGCACCTTTCTATCACAGCCAGTATGAACTTATTCTGCAGCTCTTCTGTGGGATCGGACCAGACGGGCCAGCCTTCTCTCCCCACACGCACCACTGAGCCTTGGGCGCCCACGACCCTGTCGCCGGTTCACTGGATGTCTTTCCTTTGACCACTTTTGGTACTATTTCATCAAGAACTGTGCAGTCCTAGCTTCAATCACACACTACAATAAAAATTAACTGGTACGACATAATTTTTCTGCATTGTTATTTAGGCAGACAGTTTGTCTGATGTGATACTTTCCTTTTATATCAGCATTAAATGCGCATTGTAAAAGACCCATTTTTATACTGTGTACTGACACTCGGATCTACAAATAGCTAGAAACAGTCAGTAAATATTTCATTACAGCTGGAGACGGTTTATTATTATGTGCCACATAACGTGGAGATGGACTGGAATGCTTTTTCTTGAAGTTTCAATTAATCTTACACACTCAACTGCTTATCAAATTCAAACATTTTGGTACGTTCGCTGTTACATTTACTAATCCAGGGCAGAGAAAGTACACGGGAGTGTATTGAAAGCGATGCGGCTGCTCATGCAACAGCGTGAAATGTACGCTTACCCTGTGAAAGAGCCTGATGGATACAGAGGGCTAAGTGAGAGACAGAGAGAGAGAGAGAGAGAGAGAAAGAGAGAGAGAGAGAGACAGAGAGAGAGGGGGTTTACCTTCTTCGATATTCTCAGACACCTCCATCCGGGCAAGGTGTGTGAGGACAAGCACGCGAGCTTTCAGACTGTAGGGGTAACAAAATGGAGGCTCTTTCTTCTTCACATTGATGTTCCCCAGCTCCCGAATCAGCTACAAACACATCAAGACAGCGTGACTTCCAAACAACCCTAAGCTAGTGTTCAGCGGCACGACTGATTCCTCAGAAAACATTGTTCAGTATAATAACATTTATAGTAGAGAAGAAAAATTCACAGGATGAGACGTTAGTATAGCTGTTAGTATGTCTCAGTATCTAACGTAGGATCTGAATCTTGTCGCATGTCTTAAGCTAGGTACTTTCCAAATCTCAGAATAGCTGACCCTTTCTCATTACCGCACTTGAATCGCTTGTGCCTGAATCCCCAAACCTCGCTCTCTCACAAAAATAAAATGTGAAAATGTGTCTATCGTGAATTTGTCACTATTTAATTTTTACAGAAACAAATAAAAATAATGTGGGGAAAGGATTATTTGGGGAAAATAAGGCAGCACATAGTGGGGGGGGGGGGGGGGAAAACACGTTATTTTTATATTGTCATTTTTGTTTTTATTTCTCGTTCTTATTTACATTTTGCTTTGCGCTCTCCCACACGAACAGAGGGATGATTAACTGGGTTCAGGGATCTGCTGCGCATGACAGCAGATGAATTTCATTTCCTCTCGGACTCTCGTGGACTGTTTTTCTGCACTTGCAACTAGTTGTAGTTTCATACTACAAGAAAATCAAACTGGCGAGAAAATATCAAAGTCTCTGTGATCGTTAGCAGACTGAGAAAAACACGTCGCTGAACTGCTCACATTACACGAGAGGGTTAAAATCACGTAGTGCGCACTTTGCTTTAGTCAAGACCTTTATTCATAAACACTGTGACAAAAAGGACAACATTAAAGGGGCGGTGTGTAATTTTTAGAGCCTTCTTCCCCATCTTAAAACTATACATGCCTCATGAGCAGCGCATGTTCCTGCAAATTTAATCCTATTTCCATTTATAGGCGTCACTAGTGCGAGCTACTGGAAATACTGCAAATTAGACATGATCACGACAGGGCTAGAAACGCTTTTAAAATGACAAACAACACCTTAAATATTATAAATGTCAGTTCCACATCAGCGTGTGGCATAAACAAACATGAACATGAACAGTCCATACCTGTGGGACTTCAATGTTGTCCGTTGGTCTTATAATCGCTTCTTTGTTGCTACGTGGGTCGAATTCGAAGGCTGCCGTTAGCACCATCACTAACCCTGTGGGAAAGCACGCGGGTCTAAATTCAGCCAGAAAGTGATAGCCATGCATTCATTTCTCATTAAAACAGACAGACAGTTCAAAAGCTATGTGCTAGTTCATCACGCAAGGTCACCTCTACACACAGAAACCTATCTTTAAATATCTTTGTTGTGGCTGATTCATATTTATAAGCTCGGCATCGTGCTGGCTGAGCAGGCTTTATTAAAAATAAAAGCGACGGTGCTGTGTGTATGTACAGAAGAGGATTAATTAGTGTATTTAAAGATTATACGAGCCTATAAAGTGCTATTAACCAGGCTTTTGCTTGATATTTTTTTATCTGCAGTTTTACTCTACAGAGCTCGAACCTGCCTTTCATGAGTACTTACGTTTCATGTTCATAGTGGGCGTTTTGTACATAAAGTGCATGAAGAGCTGGGTTGTGTTAATCAGGATCTGATCGCCGCTGTAGCGAATAGAACGGTACCACCATGTACCCTAAACACACACACACACACACACACACACACACACACTTTAGATCATGCAGCACCATGATGCAACTCCAATCTGTAAATCCATTTGGCCTGAGTATCAGAAAATAAGTATTACAACAATTATCTTACCACAACTACTGGAAGAATGACCATAAAGGCCAAACCATACACGAGCAGCACCTGCAAACAGCACACACACACACACACACACACACACACACACACACACATGTTCAATAACAAGTCATGCA